>WNWK01018752.1:0-39251 GCA_009830355.1 Cherax destructor | reverse complement strand
GATCAGGCTCGGGCCCGGGAGGCCTGGTCACAGACCGGACGGGGGGGCTTTGACCCCTGGAATTCTCCCCCAGGTAGACTCCAGGTAGACCCAAGGGTTTATGTTCTAATTTATAACTTGTCTTTTTTTGAACTATTCATTTACACCCTGTCTGACACCCAAATCTTGGGATCTTTCAAAATTTTTCAACACTTGTCCAACCTTTGGGACAAGCCCCAGTAGTGGATGGTACCACATGACCCCCCCCCTGCTGTTCACCTCACCTGACACAGTATATAAGCCACCCACGGATATAGGGTTATTTCACAAGATTGATGGACTGAACACACGACTCAGGCCGGGGGAAACCTCAAACCCCTCCTCTCCACACCTTTCATTTTTGTATTGGACTGATGAAGCCACTGTGTAAACGTTTCAATAAAGATCCCCAAGGTTGCATAAGTGTCAATTTATAACGGGGTTTCCTGAACCATTCATTTACACCCGTCTGACACAGCAACATCTTGATCTTAATAAAAACGATTTCTTCAACATTTGTCCAACCTTGGACAAGACCTCCCGGAGTGGATGGTACCACTTGACCCCCCCCTGCTGCTTCACCTCACCACACAAAGTAACCCTCTTTTGCACGGTAGTTACGGTCCTGAAAACATGTTAGGTAAAATGTGTTAGAAAATTTAAAAAGAATTTTGGGAAAAATGGGGTTAGGGCCCTGAGACCCCAAAACCCAAAAAATTTTTTTTTTTTAGCCCAACAGATTTTTAAAATAAAAAAAGAGAATTTTAATTTGTAGTTCATTATCGTGATGTATTATGTTTTTTTTACTGCTTAAGACTACAAAAACAGAAAAAATTTTTACCTTAAATTGTGGGTGCTGATGTTTTGGATGATTGTGAAGGGTGGAGGTTATGCTGGGGCCCTACTGGGTGAGGTGGATAGTAGAGATTTTTGAAACTGAAGTCATAGTTGTACTGGATTCAACTTTAATAAAGTCATTCAGTAAGTCATCAAGTCATTCAGTAAGTCAGTCAAGTCATTCAGTAAGTCAGTCAAGTCATTCATTTGCGTAAAGCCTTAAATTCCCCCTTGGCCCAGTAAGTCAGCGTACAGTGTCAGTCAAGTATTCAGTAAGTCAGTCAAGTCATTCAGTAATAGTCAAGACATTCAGTAAGTCAGCGACATTCAGAAGTCAGTCGCCCAGTGTCAGCGTCCCCATAAGCGTCAAGCATTCAGTAAGTCGTAAAACATTCAGTAAGCAGTCAAGACATTCAGTAAGTCAGTCAAGACATTCAGAAGTCAGTCAAGACATTCAGTGCCCCAAAACATTCAGTAAGTCAGTCAAACATTCAGTAAGTCAGTAAAACATTCAGTAAGTCAGTCAAGACATTCAGTAAGTCAGTCAAAATTCAGTAAGTCAGTCGCTTCAGTGTCAGCGAAGTGCATTTTTCCCGCTGACGAAAAAGTTCGGGCTTTTTCTTCCAGAAAACACTGCCTGCCAGCATTAAACACTTGATGTCTATAGCCACCCAGTAGGCCCCACTGACTCAATGGTTTAACCTACGAGGCGACCGCGGGCTAAAATTTTTTTCCCCTCCAGGAATCGCGAATAAAGGTTTACGTGGTTAGAAAAAATGTGCGAATTCTTCAATCGCGTAATCCCCAAAAAGCGCAACATAAAATCTGCTAAATGAGGGTCTACTGTATATAAGCCACCTCACGGATATTCGATTTCACAAAATTGATGGACTGAAAATCGACCCAGGCCCAGGGGTGATTACCTCAAACTCCTCCCTCCTTACACCTTTACTTTGTATTGACTGATGAAGCCACTGTGTAAACGTTTCCCCAAAAAAGATCCCCAAATGTTGCATAAGTGTCTAATTTATAACTTGTGGGTTCTCTAACCATTCATTTAACCCCGTCTGACACAAACATCTTGGGATCTTAATACAACATTTCTTCAACACTTGTCCAACCTTGACGAAGACCTACTTCAGGGGGGATGGTACCACATGACCCCGCCCCCTGCGTTCACCTCACCTGACTACAGTATATAAGCCACCTCTACGGAAAATGCTTTCTTTCTACAAGAGATGGACTGGTCTCGACCCAGGCCCAGGGGCGAACCCCAAACCTCCTCTCCTTACACCTTTTTACTTTGTATTGGGCTGATGAAGCCACTTGTGGCGAAACGTTTCCTCAATAAAGATACCCGTGTTGATGTGTCTTATTTATAATTTTCCGAGGGCCTGCAGTGGGAATGATCTCCGCACTTTTGTTCCGGTCGGGATACTGAGACCAGGAGAGGTGTCCCGGATTTTTCCTGGGGGCTTCCGGGGGCCTGAGTTTTTGACGGAGGTGCATGCACCCGGGGCCCTTTACTGATTTGATTTTCCTTCATTTTTTATCAAGATTGCAGGAGGGGGGCTCTTCAAATCGTTGACTCCCCACCACCCAAACGGAGTTATGGTTTTTCCAGGCCCCGGGTTGATCCAGTGTTTTTGGGGGGTTTGAGGGTAGCACTGGGGCACCGCGCCCAGTGCTTCTGTTGGGGTCTGACCGGGGGGGGGTCCAAGCACCTTGAACCGGGCAACGCGGGGTCTGCACTGACCCTGTGGAGGCTGTGACAGGTTTATGTGGGAGAGGCGGGGGAGGTCGCGCGCCCCAGAACAATTTAGTGCGTGTGGGAGCGATGGCCCGGCGCCTTGCAACACCCCCGGGTTTCCCGTCGTCCATGGGTTGGGCGCCCACTGGTGGTCAGGGGGGCTAGTTTCCGTGGGGCGGGGGCCTTGGGTCAGCATTTCGCTGTTTCTGGCACAATGAGCAGCAGGGGGGAGCCCCATCTCTGAGGTTTCGGGGGTCCCCCTGAGGACGGGGAATATAAAACCTGTTATAATATTAATACTTAGCTAATTATTTCCACAACACTTACATTATAATGACCACGTAACCAACTGCAATGATAATTTTTTTAAATTGTTATCTCACCAATTAGTTACTACAATGAATTGAAAAGTTCAACTTATATTCAAACTTTATAACTTAGATATGCAACTTTTTTATTTTATAAATTGTCAACCATAACTATTTACCATGTAGATGGAATAAAGAGTTTAAGAATGCCCGCAATGCACAGATATTGGGGGGTTTTTGGGAACACTATTTAAAAACTATATCTTGTCTACCATGTATCATTGTACCATGTCTTAATAAAATATTATTTTTATTCTACTAATAGCTTCCCCGAAGTGGTGATCCGTCTATTTTATCGTATCTATTTTTTTTTCATGTGTGTTTTGGGCAATTTCCCTTTTAAGTTATTGTTATTGTTTTTGATTGTTTGATAAGGTCCCCTAAAACTCCGTCCGTTTATTGAACCCGGGGTCGAGGATACCAGTTTTGAATCCGGTAAATGGTTCCCTTATTTTTTGGATCTGATGAGATCCAGTGTCACTTATTTAATGAATCCTGTAGGGATTATTTGGGTTACACGAGACAGACCACTGGAAGATGATTAAACAGAGTAATAATGACAGTATGGTACAAAAAGTGTAACTTTTTGTGTTGGAGAAAAATACCGTTGCTTCTGGCAGCACCTACTGTGATGGCGGTTGTACCTCGGCACCTGGTTTACCCTGCACCCTGTTTACTTCTGGCACCCTGGTAACCTCACCGGTTTAACACCTGGGTTTTTATGCATATGGTTCACTCTACTGGGTTTAGTTTTTGTTTTTCTACACCACAACACTGCTGTTTTTCTATGATGACTGGAAGATATACGGTCTTATGTTGTTGAAATCGTTCACTGACAACTCACAACTCGACACTGTTTATCGTATTTTTTTCAGCTGGACAAATTACGTATTTCCTCAAGATTTGCACCTATTCGTATTCATAGAATTTTCTTTTTATAATGTAATCACTAGATTTTTGGGCAGGTATACTAACAGTTTAAAATTATCAATACACGGACTTGCGTGGGAAGGACCCGGCGGCCGCTGGCAACTGATTTCAAACACGAAACTCTTAGGCCTACACTTCCGCCTTAGTTTTCACTTTAACATCTATTAACTTATCTGGGATACTACGGACCACTGAGATATTCACTATACAGATCTATCTACCCTATTTTCAGGGAGACTTTCCTTCCTCTGACAAATAATCGTTTTGTTTTGTTATTTCACACGGCACTTAAGTTCCCCCCTGGGATTATGGCACTATGTTCTTGCACACTAATTCCTTTTTTTTTTGACTCAGTATAGCACTGAAATGTTCTCTTTATTAGAGAAGGTTATCAATATTTGCAAACTTTATGTACAAAATTACTCATATTGTTATTGCATTATTAATCATAAGTTTGCCGGAAATGCTCTGCATATACAGTGTGTTTCTTCATGTACACCCAAATGTCATTCACCTTTGTACAAACATTGTATCATGCTGAAGTAAACATTATTATTATATTATTATTATTATGTGCGTATAAAATACCAAATACAGTAGGGCCCCAGTCGTGATGCTCCAAACTCGAACAATTATGTAAGTGTATTTTTGTAAGTGCTTTGTAAGTGTATTTTTGGGGGTCTAAAAGGACTAGTCTAATTTACATTATTCCTTATAGGAATAAATTCGTTTGGTAATGGTACTTGAACAGCATTCTGGAACAAAAAAATCACGAACACCAGGGGTCCACTGTATAAAAAAAATCAGATGGTGTACTTTGTATACCATAGTGATACTCTTAGAGTACTTTGTATACCATAGTGGTACTCTTAGAGTACTGTGTATACCATAGTGGTACTTTTAGAGTACAGTGGTACCTCTACTTACAAGCAGTTCATAACTCCAACAATTATGTAAGTGTATTTTTGTAGGTGCTTTTGTAAGTGTATTTTTGGTGGTCTGAAATGGATTAACCTACTTTTCATTATTTCTTATGGGAAAAATTCCTTCGTATCGGCACTTGAATAGCTGTCTGGAACAAATTTTGCTCGTAAGGAGAGGTACCACTGTACTTTGTATACCATAGTGGTACTCTTATAGAGTACTGTGTATACCATAGTGGTACTCTTATAGAGTACTGTGTATACCATAGTGGTCCCTTTTTAGAGAAATTGGATACCATATGGGTATGTTTAGATATTGGTATACCATAGAGTCCCTTTTAATGAGAGTACTGTGATCCATAGTAGATTTTGGGAGTATTGTGTATACTAAGAATTTTAATGTAGAGTATTGTGAATTTGAAGTAAAGTGGACCCTGGGTTTTTCCCAAAATTTTTTCCAGAATGCTGCTCCAATGCCAACCAAGGGAATTTATTTCCCTTTAAGAAATAATGTCACGAGATTAGTCTTTTTTTTGACCCCCAAAATACACTTGAAAAAAGCATTTACGAAAATACACTTCTAAAAGGGCGTTTTTGGGAGATGAAAAAAAACCCGGGGGACCATTTCTCTTTGTAGAGTACTGTGTATCCCAAGTAGTACTTTAAAGAGTAGTGTTACCATAGAAAAGAAAATTTAATGTAGAGTACTGAAATACCATATGGTATTTTATTAATAATAATAATAAAAAAAACTTTATTTAGACATGGTACAATGTTTACATAGTTGGGTAGACATGATAAAAGGTATAAATGAGTTTACATAAAAACCCCCATAATATGCGGGCATTGCGGGCATTCTTAGATTATTTCCCCAACTGTCCAAACGATATAATTTTTTCCCCCAGCGTCCCCCTTTGTTTTTCCCCCAAAGAAAGATGAAAAAAACGATATATATTTTGGAGGCTAGGTAAAAACGTATATATACCCAACAAAAAAAAGGGAAAGAGCCCACGGAAAAAAAAAATTATGGTTGAAAATTTTAAAAATAAGAAATTGATCTGTTAAAAAGTTTGAAAAAAGGTTGAAATATCAATTAATTGTGAATAAAACCACCATAGAAACAATTAAAAAAATTTAATTGTTGCTTACATTTTTTAGGGTCATTATAATGTAAATGTTATAGAAAAAAATTAGCTTAGTTTTATTATTCATAACGGGTTTTTTAAATTTAAGTGATTAATGAAATACTTTTAAGAAGAAGTTTATTAGGTTTTACAAAAAATACATTTACATACATTATCAAAAAGCAGCATATGTGTAGAGAACTGGGATAACCCAAAAGCCAAGGACTTATTTCCATTGGGGCCCCTTACTTTTTTCCCTTTGGGGGTCCTTGTATCCCATAGTTACTTTTAATTAGAGTACTGTGTTTTACCATAGGGGACAAAAGAATACTGTGTATACCAAAAGGGGTATTTTTTAATGTAAAAACCCCGGATCCCAAAAAAGTGGAAATCCTTTGAAGAGACTGATACCATAGTGGAATTATTAAGGGTAAATACTGTTTTTACCATAGTTCCCTTAATGTAGAGACTGTGTTTTCCTATATGGTACTTTAATTAGAGTACGGGAAAACCCATAGTGGAATTTAATGAGAGATTGCACAAAAATTTAAAAATAATAATAATAATAATAAAAATTAATAATAATTTTAAAAATTTTATTTGAAAATAAAGGTTGTCCCATAGTTCTGGGTATTTTGAGGTGTCCATCCCAAAACCCCCAAAGGGAGACGGGGAATTTCTTTTAATATAAACGGGCCAAAAGTAAATATAATTTTTATTTCCCCAAAACCCCCAAATATTTTTAAAAAAAATTTTTTTATAGAAATAAAAACTTTTTTCCAAAGTAAAGCAAAAAAAAAAATTTGGGCTCAGTACTTACCGATTTTGAGGCTGAGAAGTTGGCACTGAATGCCCAGTAAAAATCGAGCCCCCTTTAAAAAGTGTTCCGATATACCTTTTTTTTTTTTTTATATTATTTTTTTATTTAATTTTTATGTTCTGAAAATTAAAAAGGTAGTTCTTTTTTCTAAGATTGTACTCAAATTGTCACAAACACACTGACAGGGGGACATTTTTTTTTCGTTTTTGGGTCATTTATTAATGTCTAGGAATATACAGAAACGTCATTTATGTTTCACGTTTCCGGGGTTTTACCATTTAAGATTTAACAATTTTCATCTTACACAAAGTAAAGATGATATTACAAGGGTTTGGGCAGGGGGGGGGAAAAATTTTGAGCGATGGATTTTTCTGCCCAAAACCCAGTTGAGGGGGGGGAATTTGTTGTTTTTCCCCCCTGGGGAAATAAAATTTATTCCCGATAACCGGGGCAGGAGCTGGGGTTCGACCCCGCAACCACTTAGGGGGAGACAGTTAAAATTTCATTACCCTACAAGCAGATATGTGGGGAGAACCTGGAAACCCGTCAGTCAATGGGAAAAACTGTCACTCTGACTTTTTTTTTTTCCCAGGTCTCTCAAAATTTTGCCGCCCTGTATGATAATCTTCGAAAATGATCTTTTATACCTGAAAAACTTTTTTCAAATTTTGGGAAAGGGAAAAAAAGAACCATTTTAAGTCCCTTTTTACTTTCTACTGGGTGGTTCAGCAGACACCACCCCCCTTTCCCACCCACCACGGACCCCGCATTCGACGATTTCAACGCAAAAGTCCTTTGGCCCAAAAAAGGGTGTGTTTGGAAAATAAAAAAGATGAATTTTTTTTGATCTTGGGAAATTTAAAGAAGAAAAAAAAGAAAACAAGACATAACCCGGGTTTGAATAAAGGGTTTCTTTGTAACATAAAAAAAAGTAAAAAATAAGTTTGTGGACTGACTGACTTGACTACCCGACTGACTTGACTGACTGAATACCATACTGACTAATAAATTTGGGCTGACTGACTGATAATGACTTAATTTACTTGAATGACTGACGAATGGGCTTGACTGACTGACTGAATGACTTGGGCTTACTGGGAAAGACTTGACTGACTTACTGAATGACTTGACTGACTTTTTCTGAATGACTTGAATGATTATTTAATGACTTGACTGATTTTCTGAATGACTTATTGGGAAAGACTTGACTGACTTACTGAATGACTTTATGATTTCTGAATGACTTGACTGACCTAATGAAACTTTACTGGGCCTACCGAATGATTTTGACTTACTGAAAGACTTGACTGACCCGAATGACTTGACTGACTTATGAAAAGACTTGACTGGGCTTACCGAAAAGACTTGACTGACTTACTGAATGACTTGACTGACTTAAAGAATGACTTGACTGACTTATGAAGGGGCTTGACTACCTTTCTGGGAAAGACTTGACTGACCTACTGGGAAAAGGGCTTGACCGGGGCCCCTTTAATTACCCACGATTATAATGACTTGACTGACCTTTCTTGAATGACTTGACTGGGCTTACCGAATGACTTTTTACGACTTACTGAATGACTTACTGAAAAAGACTTGACTGACTTACTGGGAAAGACTTTACTGGGGCCCCACTGAAGACTTGACTGGGCCTACTGAATGACTTGACTGACTTACTTTAATGACTTGACTGTTCAAAACTTTGACAATTTTCTGAATGATTGGGCTGACTTACTGAAACTTTAATTTACTTACCGAATGACCCTTACTAATTTTTTTGGGAAAGACTTAACTGGGCTTACTGGGAAGACTTGACTGACTTACTGAATGACTTGGGCTGGACTTACTGAATGACTTGACTGACTTACTGAAAAGACTTGACTGATTACTGAATGACTTGACTGACTTATTAATGATTGACTGACTTACTGAATGACTTGACTGACTTACTGAATGACTTTCTGACTTATGAATGACTTGACTGACCTACTGAAGACTTTACTGACTTACTGAATGACTTACTGACTTACTGAATAACGACTGACTACTGAATGACTTGACTGACTTACTGAATGGCTTGATGACTTACTGAATGGCTTGACTGACTACTGAATGGCTTGACTGACTTACTGAATGGCTTGACTGACTTACTGAATGGCTTGACTGACTTAAAGTTAGACACTCAGTTCAACCATCGACTTCAGTTCAAGAACTTACTATCCACCTCAGCCCAGTAGGGCCACACCATCCATATCCATCTTCACTACCATTCACAAACATCATTACCCACAATTTAAGGTAAGAAATACTATTTTTTCTATTGCATTTGTAGTCTTAAGCAGAAATAGATCATGACAATGAACTAAAAAAATTGCCTTAAATTTGCAAGATATGTTGGTCAAAAATTTGTTTGTTTTTTGGGGACTCTCAAACACGTAACCCTATTTTTCCCATAAGTTCTGTTAATTATTTAAGACGAAATTATTAACACGACTTTTCAGGAACGAACTATCTGCTAAATGACGTTTTACTGTATACAAGATTTATAGGTTCCAGCAATGTTTTGGGTACGTGGAGTATATAATAATAATAATAATAATAATAATAATTAATAATAGGAATAATAATAAGAATAATGAAAATAAGAATAAGAATAATAAGTTCTGAAGCATGATGTAAAACTAGTCAGTCCACTGCTGACAGTGATAAGATAAGATATTATGAATTTGATGAGTGTATGCAGGGTGGTGATAGATAAGATAAGGGGTGACATTTGATGAGCACCCTCTGTTTTCATTTTTACACAACCATATCTGTCTGTCAAACTCTGTCTATCTGTGTCTTTCAGCTCTCTGTCTATCTGCCGTCTCTATCTGTCTGTCTGTCAAGTTCTCTGTCTCAAGCTCTCTGTCTGTCAAGCTCTCTGTCTCAAGCTTTTCCCCGTCTGTCAGTTCTCTCAAACTTCTGTCTGTCTGTCAAGCTCTGTCTGTCGCTTCCCGTCTGTCAAGCTCTCGTCTCAAGCTCTCTGTCTGTCAAGCCTTTATCTGTCAAACTCTCTATCTGCCTGTCTGTCAAGCTCTCTGTCTATCTGCCTGTCCGTCTAGCAACTAGCTCTCCGTCTCAGAGAGATCCACTCCTGGACCAACACGTCTGGTTCCTGAGCAAGTGTAAATACGTATTTGCCAGTCATGTTTACACATTATATCTACAAGCACTTTGTCTGAATTTTTTGGGTTATAATAGGAAATTTACACTATGTATAATTGTATTTGTGTACCTGTGAGACAGAGATAGACAGAGTCAGATGAGATAGACAGAGACAGATAGACAGGCATAGGTTGCAAGACATTCTAAAGGATGTTGTACAAATGTTGCACATGGGTTATTATCAAGGTTTTTGATATTTCCTCGACCACTTATGGCCATATCCACCTCAGAGCCACTAAACTCGGGGTCAACATCACTTTCCCCTTAAAATGGGAGAGTTAATACTACATGACATCAGTGAATCCCATGTGTTTGCCGCGCTGTTTGCTCTAGCTTGCGCTTAATTGAACTGGTGATCTCACAAAGTACTAAGTGGTCCAGATTTTTTAATGCAGCGCAACCAAGGGCTAAGACCCATTCTATGCTGACCAGGCATCTCAGGCCAATCGTACCAAATTTGGAGGCAGGAAAAATAATACGTAAATATACGTTTAGGGCAGTAGCAGTACAGTGAACCCTCGGTTTTCGTGCATCTCCAAACTCGAACAATTATGTAAGTGTATTTTTGGGGTCTGAAATTACTAATCTAATTTACATTTGGCCTTATGTGAATAAATTTGTTCAGGTTACGGCATTCTGGAGAGAATTTTCAACGAAAACCGATGGTCCACTGTACTAACAAACAAACAAGCAAAACAAACAAATTTTATTTCATTGCATTTGTACATAGATATTTGTAGTTACAATCATAAACTGAAGTGCAAGGAGAGCCACTGACATGCCATGGCATTAGGGGCAGCTTAATTTAATGACTTATAGACTATGTAACATAATATTAGAGAAATTGATGGAGTTTTTCTAGTTATATATTTGTTTAAAGTACAATATGATGATATTACATTGTAAAATTGAGATTATCTTAAGGAAAATAACATTAGCATTTTTGAAAGTAATTTATAGTATGAGTATTTAGTTTAGGGTGGGTAGGAGGTAACATAATAGTAACATATAGCAAAAATTGCAATTATCTTATAGGAAAATAATATTGAGCATTTTTGAAAGTAATTTACAGTATGAGTATTTAGTTTAGGGTGAGTAGGTGGTTTTTGAGAAGAGTCTTAAATTGAGCGTTATGTTAAGTGGAACATTTGTGGCTTTGTTTCCAAACTGTATGAAGTAGGTCTTGTCAGTATTGAGAGTAAGCTTGTTATCGTCATCCATGTAGATATTTTCTGTAATTCAGCATTAACAGTGTTTTAGTAGTAGTATACGTATGTATTCTTATAATAATACTCTTGCTTACCATTTGGAATTTTTATTCACACTAAAAATAGAAGATTTACTGTTATGCAGACTATTGCATTATTGTAATAATTGTACAAATAATGTCAACCCTTTCGGACAGGTTTTGGACAGTGATGTCATTTGTTTACTCTTGAACATCGCCAAAATTAAACATTTCAGCTACTTTGAGCTCAATTTCAAGGTACTTTTCGTTGTGAAAGCAATCAAAATCATATCTATGTCTGTAATATATCTTCCAGTCTATCAATTGAGACCAAAAAAACAAAAACGAGAATTCAACAATAAAAACCATACGAAAATGACATGTACTGCTAAGCGGCTAAGGCTGAGAAGTGAACTCAGTTATTTACAGTCAGATTTCTTTCAATTTTAGTGTACATTAAGAAACATCTTTCCATCATACATTGCCCAAGTTTCAATAAGATAGTCCAACAAACAAATGTAAAGTAAAGTAAAGTAAATTTTATTTCATTGCAGATTACATAGGTATTGGTAGTTACAATGTAAATTGAGTGCAAGGAGAGCCACTGACATGCCATGGCATTAGGGGCAGCTTAATCTAGTAACTTAAAGACTATGTACTTAATATTAAGAAATTTATTGAGTTTCTTCTAGTTAAAAATTGTTTTCAAAATTACAATATGATGAAATTTTACTGTTTAAATTATTATATGATGATAAAAGATTGTTACAGATGTTTAGATTCACGAATGCTAATATGGAATTGAGATTATCTTAAGGAAAATAACATTGAGCATTTTTGACATTAACTTATAATATGAGCATTTAGTTTTGATTGAGTAGGGGGTAACATATTAGTAACATATTATTAAAAATTGAGATTATCGTATAGGAAAGTAATACTGAGCATTTTTCAAAGTAGTTTATAGTATGATCATTTAGTTTTGGGTGAGTAGGTGGTTTTGAGTTGAGTCTTAAATTGATTTTCAGACAAGATTATCTTAATATTTACTGGTAATGAATTCCAGATTCTGGGGACCTTTATGTGCATAGAATTTTTACATGGGTTGATATGAACACGGAGTATATCAAAAAGTGATCTGTGTCTTGTGTTGTGGTCATGGGTCCTATTAAAGTTGGTGAGGAGAATTTTGAGCGGAGGTTTATATTAGAGTGTAAAGTTTTATATATGAGTAGGCACAAGAGTAAGTATGAATGTTCTTTACGGTGAGTAGTTTTAGACTTTTGAATATTGGTGGAGTATGCTGTCTAGAGTGGGAATTTGTTATCATTCTGACTGCGGCCTTTTGTTGTGTTATGAGTGGTCTAAGGGGATTTAATGTTGTTGATCCCCATGCACAGATTCCATAGGTGAGATACGGGTAGATAAGTAATAATAATAATAATAATACTTTATTGAGACATGGTACAATTATATATGGTAGACATAGTTATACATAGTTATTACATAGTTATTACATATGTGAGTTATTAATGCCAAAAGCCCTAATATGCTGTGCATTGCGGGCATTCTTAGGACTACTTAATTCTAGACTACATGGTAAAAAGTTATGGTTGATAATTTATAAAATAAGTATAATTGCGTATCTAAGTTATAAAGTTTGAATATAATTTGAACATATCAATTAATTGTAGCAATGCAACTAATTTAGTGAGATAACAATTTAAAACAATTAATTGCATTGCAGTTAGTTTACGTGGTCATTATAATGTAAGTGTTGTGAAATAGTTAGCTTAGTATGTATTATTCATAACAGGTTTTACATTCAATTGATTAGTCAGGTTTTATGTTAGTGATTATTCTACTTTGTTGGGAATGTTTGATATTGAGCATTAGCTTTGGGGAAGAAGGTGGTTTTTAGCATCGTTTTGAATTGGGGTACAGGTAGGGTTTCTTTGGCAATGACAGGTAATGAATTCCAAATTTTCGTGCCTTTATATGAATTGAGTTTTTACATAGTGTTAGATGGACACGGGTAACATCGAGGAGTGATCTGTGTCTATTGTTATGGTCATGTGTCCTGTTAAAATTGATTAGGAGAAGTTTGAGTGGTGGGTTAATATTTGCATAGAGTGTTCTATGTATGTAATAGGCACAGTAAAAAGTATGGATGTCTTGTATGGTGAGTAAGTTTAGGTTTTGAATATTGGTGGAGTATGTTGTCTGGAGTGTGAATTTGTTATCATTCTAACTGCTGCCTTTTGTTGTGTTATTAGTGGTCTGAGATGAGTTATTGATGTAGAGCCCCATGCAGATTCCATAGGTGAGGTAGGGGTAAATGAGTGAGTGATATAGGGTAAGGAGAGCTGGTTGTGGAACATAGTACCGTATCTTGGATAGTATTCCCACGGTCTTTGAGACTTTCTTGGAAATTTGTTGTATATGTGTCTGAAATTTGAGGCCACTGTCAAGATGGATTCCTAAGAATTTTCCCTCTGTGAGTTTTGTGATAGGGACCCGTTTATCATTATGTTAAGTGGTGCGTTTGTAGCTCTGTTCCCAAACTGGATAAAATATGTTTTATCAATATTGAGAGTAAGTTTGTTGGTCATCATCCAGGTAGATATTTTCTGCAATTCAGTATTTGTAGTGTTGGCTAGTATGTCTGGGCTTAAAATGCGAGATAACGTATGTAGTGTCATCTGCAAAAGTATGGGTTTGAGTAGTTGAGATGCATTTGGTAGGTCGTTAATGTAAATGAGAAAGAGTAGTGGGCCAAGAATACTTCCTGTGGGACACCTACGGTAATAGTTTGCGCGGTGGAGCTAGCTCCATTTTGTACACATATTGGTTTCTGTTGCTAAGGTATGATTTTAGGTAGTTGAGGAGTGTCCTCTTATACCATAGTGTGATAATTTTAGGTGTAACAGATCATGGTCAACTGTATCAAAAGCTTTACGTAAATCAATGAAGATTCCCACTGGGATTTCTTTTTCTCAAGGGTGGTGTAAATTATTTCTAACATGTGTATAATGGCATCATTTGTATTTTGATTAGGCCTGAATCTAAATTGACAGTGGTTGAGTACTTTGTTGGAGGTGAGGTAGGAATATATTTGTCTATGAATTAATTT
The DNA here is from genome assembly GCA_009830355.1 of Cherax destructor. Classification (NCBI taxonomy): domain Eukaryota; kingdom Metazoa; phylum Arthropoda; class Malacostraca; order Decapoda; family Parastacidae; genus Cherax; species Cherax destructor. The sequence goes on along the minus strand of WNWK01018752.1, from coordinate 24,913 downwards.
TTCAAAGATTTTGGAGAGAAGGGTAAGTTAGATATCGGCCTGTAGTTATTCAGGTCTGTTTGATCTCTCCTTTATGTATTGGGGTGACCCTCGCTATTTTGAGTATTGATGGGAAGGTAGAGGATTCAATGGATTTGTTAAAGAGTGTTGCAATAATTGGTGAGAGAACTTGAGGAGGCTTTTTTTGTATATAATAGGTGGTAAGTTATTTAGGTCACCTGCTTTGTTTTTTAATGTGTTGATTATAAGTGAAACTTCTATTGGGTTGGTTGGGGCTAGGAATAGTGTGTTCGGATAGGTGCCAGTGAGATAGTCGTTAGGTGGAGTATTTGAACTTGGGATTTTGCTTGCCAGCTCTTTACCTATGGTGGAGAAGAAATCATTGAGTTTGTTTGCTGTTTCAATAGGTGGGAGTAGGGGTTCATCTGGTTTTGTTAGCTTGATTGTTCTGTTTGTGGATATCTTTTAGTTCCTAGAATTTCAGATAGGGTTTTCCAGGTCTTTTATATCACCTTTTAAGTTATGTAATCTGTTCTTATGTGTGTGAAATTTCTTCTGAGCTGCTACTGCCTCCTGGGGTTATTTGCTAAAACATTATTTACCATATTCTTTTATTTTAAGTGTCTTAATTTGAAATCCCCCAGCAACAAAATATTTTGGGCTGGGATTGGGAGATATTCCAGACAGTGGTCAGTTTTCAAAAGCTGTTCCTTGAATTGTTGGGAAGTTGCATCTTATGGCTTGTATACAACCACAATGACAAGGTTTTGGTTTTCAGTTATTAATGCCAAAACTTCAACTACATCATTTGTGGTGTTTAGTAATTCTGAAGAGATGAGTGACTGTGACATACAGGATAATATCCTCTTGTTGCCTGTTCTTTCTCTCTCATCTGAATAAGTTGTATACTGATATACATATTTTGGTGTCAAAATGACCTTTTGTATGGGTCTCTGTGAAAGCTGCAAACATTGTATTTGACTCTGTGAGGAGACCTACTTATGAAAGGCACTTTGTTGTTGGTTGATGGCTTTAGACCCTGTATACAGTGGACCCTCGGTTTTCGTTGAAAATTCTTTCCAGAATGCTGTTTGAGTGCCGTTACCAAATGAATTTATTCTCATAAGGAAAAATGTAAATTAGATTAGTCATTTCAGACCCCAAAAATACACATACAAAAGCACTTACGAAAATACTTACATAAATGTTCGAGTTTGGAGATGAACGAAAACCAAGGGACCACTTTATTTGCAAATACAAATGGTCATGGTCCCATATTTGCACACTACCATAACAACATACTGGGTGAGATATTGGAGGAAGTGCAAAATAAACCCAGTGAGGAACAAGGTGTGGTGGGGACAATAAAGGAACTATGTACGTTATCAACATTCGTGGCCCCAGACTATTCAACATCTTATCAGAAGATATCAGAATCACAGCTGGAACAAGTGTAGAAGCCCTCAGAGGTAACTAGACAAACATCTTTACCAGGTGCCAAATCAGCCAGGCTGTGATGGATATGTGGAAGTGGGCCTCCAACAGCAACAGTCTGTTGACCAGGCAAGCACCAGATGAGTCTGGCCCATGGCCGGAGCTCTTTGAGATAGTGAGACTCGAAACTCATCAAGGTTGCTGTATTGCTTGTTTGTTGGTGGTCTTTATTTTTGGCACCAATATCTGAGTGGGGGCTACTGATTGTGCCTCCACTTCAGGAAAGTTCCAAGGTGGTGCAGTATTTCTGCCACTAAAATCTCTCTATTGAGTGGTTATAACTACCATGGTTTATTTCTCAAGGTTTAGAGATCTGTACCTTCTAGTCACTTTCAAATGATGTGCCTGGCAGTTTGTGTTATTGCATTGACATTTCAAGTGAAAAGTTTACAAGAAGGAAAATGACACAATCCTTTGGTCATGAGGTCTTAGCAACAGTCTATCAAGACTTGCACTAAAAAAACTTTTAAAGACTGAGGGACTTATCACCTCAGACATTATCTTCATATCTCCACTGTCTCAGTATTATTCTTTGTATTGCAATGATAAAGTCACTAGTTGTCAAAGCATCTGCATAATAAAGTTAGTCAAGTGTAAGTAAGTAAGTTTATTCAGGTATACACAAATACATTTACATACATTATCATACATGCAGCATATGTGTAGAGAACCTAGGATAACCCAAAAAGTCAGACAGAGTGACTTATTTCCATTGGGGTCCCTTAAGTGTTGCACATGTACTTGAGCAGCAGTCTTGATAAGGACAAAAAGCCACTGTCTAAGTTAATGTTTATACACTTTCTTCTGTCACATTAGTGAACAAGTATGTGAGTGTTGCCTACCAGGCCACTGTGTCCCGTGGCCTGGTAGGCAACACTCTCACCTCCAATGAAGTGTCTGTGGTTTGATCCCGGCTATGGTGGAAACATTTGGCATTTCCTTACACCTGATGTCACGTTAACTTAGCAAGCTAGTAGGTACCTGGGTGTTAGTTGACTGGTGTGAGTAGCATCCTGGGGGACAAGATTTAAGAACCAGAATGGAAATAAGACAGTCCTTGATGATGCACTGACATTCTTGGGTTATCCTGGGTGGCCAACCCTCTGGGGTTAAAAATCCCAACAAAATTTTATCTTAAATATGCTGGCTGCAATAAATTACAAATAAAGTACATTTAGAAAGGAAACTAAATATTAGAGAAAATAAAATACAGTGAAACCCAGATTTCACACACATTGGATATCAAACTTTTTGGATTTAGAACACTTTTTTGGGCAAAATTTTGCTTCGAATTTCGGACCTTGTCCCGGGAATTGCACGTATCAGATGCTTCCACCTGCCGGGACGCCGCCTCAGTCTGGCTCTGTCACTGGTTGAGTGAGCATTCATTCGAAACATTTCGCAATTTTTGTGCTTGTTTATTGATTGTGAATGTGAAATAAGCCACCATGGGCCCAAAGAAGTTCCTAGTGCCAGCCCTTTAGTAAAGAAATTGAGAAACACGATAGAATTCAAGAAAGAGATTGTGAAAAATACAAAAGTAGTGTACATTTAGTCTTGCTTGCCAGGATGTATGGGAAATTGAAATCAACAATCTTTTCCATCCTGGCAAAGAAAGTAGAAATCAAGGAAGCTAAAGATTGCGAAAGGGGTGAACATGCTAACGAAACAGAGATCACAAACAATTGAAGATGTGGAGAAGTTGTTGTTGGTGTGGATCAACGAAAAACAGTTGGCGGGAGATAGTGTTGTGGAGTCGATCATCTGCGAAAGGAAGGCAGTTATATGCGGATCTTGTAAAGAAAATGCCTGGAACGAGTGCTGCAAATCTTAGAGCTCAGAAACAGAGCTCTCTGGACAGATTTTTAGTGTGACAGGGGTCCAGTGCCAGTAAAAGACAAAGAGGAAGTAACCCCAGAGAGATCTTTGATACCTGAAGTCCTTATGGAGGAGGATTCCCTTTCCAAACAATAACCTCAACTCTCTCTTCCCTCCTCGCCTTCTTCAATACGCCAACAAATCTTCAATAAAGGTATGTAATGTTCATTTATCATTAAAATTAGTGCTTTATATTTATTTTCCATTGTTTTCTGTATGTAAAACTATAGTTATTCTTTAAAAAATGAATTTTTGTGAATATTTTTGGGTGTTTGAAACAGATTATTTGTATTTACATTATTTCATATGGGAAATATTCCGGTTTTCATACTTTTCGGATTTAGAATGACCTTCTGGAACGGATTAAGTACGAAACCCGGGGTTCCACTGTACAGTGGACCCCGAGTAACATAAAAACTTCATTCCAGACGCCTGCTCAAGTGCCATTACCAGCAATTTACTCCCATAAGGAATAATGTCAAATAGGTTAGTCTATTTCAAACCCCAAAAATACACTTCCCAAAGCACTTACAATATTATACTTACATAATTGTACGATTTCGAGGTGTTCGTACTGGGGTCCACTGTATATGTTATTTTGTCTATAATATTTACAGAATATTTAAATTTAGCTAGAAAAAAAAATTTGATTTGAATTTAAAATATAACTCAAGGTTTCTTTTTTGCTCTTTACACCATAGTATAAAATCAGCATGATTTTTAAAGTGATGAAGTTGAGGACAAATCATGTAATATCCAGTTATACTTTCCAGAAGAAGCAGCTGACAGCTGAGCATGGTAAAAAGGTCAAACTAGTGTTTGGAGAAGATAACAAAGATGCTGAGGAACTTTCCCTATGGGGAAGAGGAAAGTTTCATCACCCATCTTAAGTTTGAGGTATGGTTTGCTACACTGATAGTTGGTGTACAATAACAACATATAGCTGCTGGGTGAAGTTCAACACTGACTTCTACAAAGTAAAAACCTTGATTTAATGAACTATGTCACTATAGTACAGTAGACCATTATATTACACATATTTAATAATAATAATAATAATAATAATTTATTTAGACATCTGTCAAGAAATTTTGCTGAAAACAAGAAAAAATTTTGGAGTGAGATAAACAAGGTAAGAAAGCCTAGGGAACAAATGGATTTGTCAGTTAAAAACAGAGTAGGGAAGTTAGTAGATGGGGAGCTGAAGGTATTGGGTAGATGGGGGAATTTTGAGGAACTTTTAAATGTCGATGAAAAAGGGAGGCGGTAATTTCATGTACTGGCCAGGGAGGTACAACATCGTTTAGGAGTGAAGAAGAGCAGGATGTGAGTGTGGGGGAGGTGCGTGAGGCATTACGTAGAATGAAAGGGGTAAAGCAGCTGGAACTGACGGGATCATGACAGAAAGTTAAAAGCAGGGGGATATAGTGTTGGAGTGGTTGGTATTTTTGTTTAATAAATGTATGAAAGAGGGGAAGGTACCTAGGGATTGGCAGAGAGCATGTATAGTTCCTTTATATAAAGGGAAGGGGATAAAGAGAGTGTAAAAATTATAGGGGAATAAGTTTACTGAGTATACCAGGTAAAGTGTATGGCAGGGTTATTATTGAAAGAATTTGAGGTAAGACAAGTAGGATTGCAGATGAGCAAGGAGGCTTTAGAGTGGGTAGGGGATGTGTAGATCAAGTGTTTACAGTGAAGCATATATGTGAACAGTATTTAGATAAAGGTAGAGAAGTTTTTATTGCATTTATGGATTTAGAAAAGGCATATGATAGAGTGGATAGAGGGGAGCAATGTGGCAAATGTTGCAAGTATATGGAATAGGTATAGTTACTGAAGGCTGTAAAGAGTTTTTATGAGGATAGTGAGGCTCAGGTTAGGGTGTGTAGAGAGAGAGATTACTTCCCGGTAAAAGTAGGTCTTAGACAGGGATGTGTAATGTCACCATGGTTGTTTAATATATTTATAGATGGGGTTGTAAAGAAGTAAATGCTAGGGTGTTGGGGAGAGGGGGTGGGATTAAATTATGGAGAATTAAATGCAAAATGGGAGTTGACACAGTTACTTTTTGCTGATGATACTGTGCTTATGGGAGATTCTAAAGAAAAGTTGCAAAGGTTAGTGGACGAGTTTGGGAGAGTGTGTAAAGGTAGAAAGTTAAAAGTGAACATAGATAAGAGTAAGGTGATGAGGGTATCAAACGATTTAAATAAAGAAAAATTGGATATCACATTGGAGAGAGGGATTATGGAAGAAGTAAATGTTTTAAGAAATTTGGAGTTGACGTGTCAGCGGATGGGTTTATGAAGGATGAGGTTAAACATAGAATTGATGAAGGAAAAAAGGTGAGTGGTGCATTGAGGTATCTGTGGAGACAAAAATGTTATCCATGGAGGAAAGAAGGGAATGACGAAAAGTATAGTGGTACCAACACTCTTATATGGGTGTGAAGCATGGGTTGCAATGCTGCAGCGAGGAGGAGGCTGGAGGCAGTGGAGATGTCCTGTTTAAGGAAGTGTGGTGTAAATATTATGCAGAAAATTCGGAATGTGAAATTAGGAGGTGTGGAGTTACTAAAAGTATTTGTCAGAGGGCTGAAGAGGGTTGTTGAGGTGGTTTGGTCATTTAGAGAATGGATCAAAGTAGAATGACTTGGAGAGCTTATAAATCTGTAGGGGAAGGAAGGCAGGGTAGGGTCATCCTAGAAAGGTTGGGAGGAAGGGATAAAGGAGGTTTTGTGGGCGGGGCTTGGACTTCCAGCAAGCATGTGTGGCGTGTTAGATAGGAGTGAATGGAGACGAATGGTTTTGGGACATGACGATCTGTTGGAGTGTGAGCAGGGTAACATTTTGTGAAGGGATTCAGGAAACCAGTTAATTGATTTAGTTGGACTTGAGTCCTGGAAATGGGAAGTACAATGCCTGCACTTTAAAGGAGGGGTCTGAGATAGTGACAGCTGGGAGGGACTATTCTCAGCTGTCGTATCTGAGCTCCTCTGCAAAGACAATGATTATGTATGAGTGTGGTGAAAGTGTTGAATGATGATAAAGTATTTTCTTTTTGAGATTTTCTTTCTTTTTGGGTCACCCTGCCTCGGTGAGACGGCCGACTTGTTGAAAAAAAAAAAACAATGTTGTACTACATAGTTAGGAATAAATGAGGTGTACATCCAAAAGCCCTAATATGCTGAGCATTGTGGGCATTCTTAAGATTAATTAACAGTAGACTACATGGTAAAAATTATGGTTGATAATTTACAAAATAAGTATAATTGTGTATCTAAGTTGTAAAATGAATACGTATAAGTTGAACATAATAATTTATTAATTGCAGCAATGCAATTAATTAATTCTTTGGCAATCACAGGTAATGAATTCCAAATTTTGGGCCTTTATATGCATTGAGTTTGCATAGTGTTAGATGGACATGGGAACATTGAGGAGTGATTTGTGTCTAGTGTTATGGTCATGTGTCCTGTTAAAGTTGGTAAGGAGAAGTTTGAGTGGTGGGTTAATATTTGTATAGAGTGTTCTATGTATGTAATAGGCAATAATGTAGTATGGATGTCTTGTATGGTGAGTAAGTTTAGTTTTTTTGAATATTGGTGGGTATGTTGTCTGAGTGTGAATTTGTTATCAATCTAACTGTGCCTTTTGTTGTGTTATTAATGGTCTGAGATGAGTTATTGATGTTGAGCCCCATGTGCAGATTCCATAGGTGAGGTAGGGGTAAATGAGTGAGTGATATAGGGTAAGGAGAGCTGGTTGTGGAACTAGTACACGTATCTTGGATAGTATTCCCACGGTCTTGGAGACTTTCTTGGAAATTTGTTGTATATGTGTCTGAAATTTTAGGCCACTGTCAAGATGGATTCTAAGAATTTTCCCTCTGTGAGTTTTGTGATAGGGGACCCGTTTATCATTATGTTAATGGTACATTTGTCGCTCTGTTCCTAAACTGAATGAAATAGGTTTATCAATATTGAAAGTAAGTTTGTTAGTCATCATATAGGTAGATATTTTCGTAATTCAGCATTTACAGTGTTGGATAGTATGTCTGGAGGTTGGGTGAGAAAACATTTTGTAAGTATATTATAGCTAAATTTAAATCAAGAACCTGCAAAAACCCCTCACAGTGATAAGCATCTACAGATTACCACAGTCAAACATTCACCAATTTAGTGAAACTAGGTAACCTAATAATGATGCACACATGAACAAGACCATTTGCTGCTCACAGGAACTGTATAAATCTCCTACATGACCCAGGACCCACAAGTAACAGAATTCACAAACACTGAGCAACTGCTTGTTACTACCAACAATATCAAAACCTACAAGAATCTCCGAGACTAGTACCTCATACTAGACCATCTGGACTAATACTATAGCCCCTCTAAATCAGGCATCATCACAGACAACACCACAGACCACTATCTGCGACCTTTCTCATAATAATCTTGGTAAATTGCCCTAGATATTACAAAAGTTTTTATTCAGACTACATAATGAGTCAGCTCAGCAAAATAACTTTTATAACAGCTATGATTAACATTGACTGGCATAATGAGTTACAAAGCATACAGATACTAATGAATGCATCAAAAATTTCCTTAACAAAAAAGACCCACCACCTCTATAACAAACATTGCCCTAAAAAACTAAACAGATCAGCTAGAGACTTAGCAATCCCTGGCTAACACAGCATCCTTAAATCCATTAACAAAAAGGCACCAATATGAAAAACAATACAGAAAGGGTTAATAAGCAGAGAACAATCCAAAGCTACTCATCAGCCGCATAGCCTGATAGGAGATCAAAAAAATTGTGTGTAGAGGTAGACTCCAGAACATAAGGTGATATGAAAAAAAAGACCTGAAGGCCTATCTGCAATTCTAGGAAATAATAAGATAGCGAAAAACAACACCCATCAAATCCTCAGAGCAGATGAACCTCTACTCTCTCACCTACTGAGACAGCAAACGGACAATATTTTCTTCTCCACCATAGAAAGAATCTGTGAGTAAATCCCAAGCTCAAGCACCGTCCAGCAGACTACCTCACAAGCACCTACCTAATCGCTGTTCCTAGCTCCTACCAACCCAATTGAAGTCTGCATCATAATCCAACACCCTTAAAAACAAGGCAGGAGACATAAACAGCCTACCAACTTTTATGTACAAAAAGCTTCACAGGTACTGTCACCAATCATGCAACACTATTCAATAAATCCATTGAAGCCTCTACCTTTCCATCAATTCTCAAAATAGCTAGGGTCACCCCGATCCACAAAGGAGGTGATCAAACAGACCTGAATAATTATAGACCAATTTCTAATTTCACCATTGCTTTCTAAAATCTTGAAAAATTAATTCATAGACAAATTCTTCCTACCTCGTCTCTACACAATGTATAACCCCTGTCAATTGGATTCCAGGACAAACAAAACTGCGTGATGTAATTACACACATGTTGGAGTTAATATATACAGCACTTGAGAAAAGAAGTCCCACTGGGAATCTTCATTGAAGTCTCCATAAGCTTTTGATACAGTCGATAACATTTACTAACACAAAAATTACACACTATGGTATAAGAGGGCACCTCCAACTACTCGTCATACCTCACCGATACAGAAGTAATGCATGTTACAATGGAGAACTCTTCCCTGACAGCATTACAATGGTCCTCAAGGGAAGTGTCCTGAGGCCACGCCTATTCTCATTTACATAAATGACCCTGCGAATGCATCACAACTATAAGAGCCCATTTGTTACAGATGACACAACATATGTCTTCTGTCACCCAAATCAGTTATACTGTGCTTACTATTAATGCCGAATTACAGAAAATAATCCTTGTGGATGACGACTAACAAGCTTACTCTCAATGTGACAAGACCTGCTTCATGCAGTTTGGAAGCAAAGTCACAAATGTTCCACTTAACATAACACTTAATGGTACCCATCTGAACTCTGAGGAAAAATTCTGAATCCCACCTTGACAGTAGCCTTAAATTCAAAACACATATACATAGAATTTCCAAAAGAAATCTCGAAGACAGTAGACATATTATCAAAAGGAATGCACTATTATATTATTTAATCAGCTCTCTTGCACTCTATCTTCCTTATCTACCCATTATCTCACTATTGGAATCTTTGCCATGGGGATCAATTAAATCACCTTGAGCCACTCATAACACAACAAAAGGACGCAGGTCAGGCTGATAACAAATTCCCTCTAGACAGCATACTCCACCAATATTCAAAGTCTCAAAACTACTCACCGTAAAGAACATTCCATACTTACTCTTGTGCCTACTACATATATAAAAAACTTTGCTCTAATATAAACCCTCTATAAAACTCTCACCAACTTTAATAGGACCCATGACCACAACACCACGACTACAGATCACTTTTTGATATGCCCATTCATATCATACAATAGTAAAAATTCTATACTTTCAAGAGACCCAGAATCTGAATTCATTATAGTAAATATTAAGATAATCTTGTCTGAAAATCAATTTAGACTCAACTCAAAAACCACCTACTCACCAGAGCCTAAGTAGTCATGCTATAAACTACTTTGAAAAATGCTCATTGTTTGCACTTTCTATCTTTGATAATCTCAATTTTAATAATAATGTTACTATTATGTTACCCCTACTCATATTATAAGTTAATGTCAAAAATATAATGTTATTTTCCTTAAGATAATCTCAATTCCATATTATCATTCAAGAATCTTAACACCTGTAACAATCTAAAGATCTAATATCATTATATAATAATTTAAACAGTAAATTCATCATATTGTAATTTTGAAAATAGTGTCACAACTAGAATAAACTCAATAAATTTCTCTAATATTAAGTACCTAGTTTTTAAGGATAGAATAAGCTACCCTAATGCCATGGCATGTCATTGGTCTTACTCAATTTACATTGTAACTTCAATACCCATGTAACCTGCAATGAAATAAAATTTGTTTGTTTGTTTGTTTGTTTGAGTGTCATCTGCAAATGAAGTATAGGTTTGATGAATTGAGATGCATTTGGTAGGTCGTTAATGAATGAGAAAGAAATTGGGCCTGAGAACACTTCCTGTGGGTTCACCTACTGTAATAGTTTGTGTGGTAGAGCTGGCTCCATTTGTGTACATTTATTTGCCTTGTTTTGGTTATTACTATTGAAAAATTGACACAATTTTATACAACACTATAAAATTAACTTAACACGGTTCCGTTTGAGAGGCGCGGAAAAAAATTCCCCAGCTCAAGCTGCCGCCTTGTGATGGGTCAGCAGGAGACCTACCACCACCACCACCACCCCAACACTCCGCCACCATCCCAGCCTTCGTTCATCGTGTTCAGTTCCATTGTCTTAGGGAGCTAGCTGTGTTTGTGGTGTGTTTTGATGTTTTAATTGCGATATCTTATGTCTGCCAACAATCATGAAACACGGGCATGACATACCAGTGTTGCTGAAAGTGGTAAGAAGGTATGAGTGTTTAAGTCTTAGAATTAACAAAGAAAATAGAATGCAGCCTCTCCTCCTTAACAACGGAGATAGGGGCCTAAGACCCCGTCAGTATCGTTGCAAATCGAATGAACCCTTACTGACTTCAAAGTGTCACCACCCCTCCCTCCCCCACATTCTCCCTCTCTCTGTATAGCCTCCAGCCCCATACACCCTCCGATACCTCTCCATATATAATAGTTTTTATTAATTTGGGGCTTTATCGTGTCTGTCTGTCTATCTGTCTGCCTGACTGGATGACTTGCTGACTTGACTGAATGACTTACTGACTTGACTGGATAACTTACTGACTTGACTGAATAACTTACTGACTTGGCTGAATGACTTACTGACTTGGCTGAATGACTTACTGACTTGGCTGAATGACTTACTGACTTGGCTGAATGATTTCCTGACTTGACTGAATGACTTGCAACAGCTGACACTGGCTTGACTGAATGACTTACTGGCTTGACTGAATGACTTACTAGCAGCTGAATGACTTACTGGCTTGGCTGAATGACTTACTGACTTGACTGAATGACACACTGACTTGACTGAATGACTTACTGACTTGACTGAATGTCTTACTGACTTGACTGAATAACTTACTGACTTGACTGAATAGATTACTGACTTGACTTACTGGCAGCTTGACTGGAATGACTTACTGACTTGACTGAATAACTTACAGCTTATTTGAATAACTTACTGGCTTGACTGAATAACACTGATTTGACTGAATGACTACTGACTTGACTGAATGACTTACTGACTTGACTGAATGACTTGACTTGACTGGGCCAGCACATGGCCACTGAATGACTTACCCAGCTTCACTGAATGACTTGCAGCTTCACTGGAATAACTTACTGATTGACTGACACTGAGCTTATTGAATGACTTACCGACTTGACTGAATGACGCACTGACTTCCACTGGGCAAGCTTTTTAACCGGCTAGACCAGCTTACTGGACTTGACTGGAATAACTTAGTGACATGGCTGAATGACTTGCACAGCTTGACTGAATAACTTGCTGACTTGACTGAATAACTTACAATGAAACAATGGTTGACTTACTGGCTTGACTGACACTGAAAAAGAGTGTATGTTTAGCACATAGCTTTCTGTAATGGTTGTGATACACTTTTTATGGTGTTGTGACAAGTGTCTGATAACTGATGACAGTCAGTGACATTTGATAAGTACTGCTGCGGGGAACCCTCCTTGTCATGTTTATTATTTATATACGTCTCATGAGTTACTGTTTTCGGATGTATTAATATAAGTAAATTCTAGGGATTCAAATCAAGCGGGAAAGTTGGTAGGCCTACATGTGAGAGAATGGGTCATGCGCAGTATGAAAAAATCAGGGACTCAGTGGTGCATTTCAGAACATACCATCTTCTTAGTCCTTGTTCACTGTGCCTCAGCGGTAGAAGTACCTTACTTCCGGCAATTGGAAGTCTTCTCTTCCCAAGTGATAGTTCTAACAGCAATGGAAGTGCAGTGAAAGTGAATTCCATGGTTTTCAAAGGGTGTGACCGAAAGCAATTGCCCAGGATGGCGTAATTGGTAGTAGAAAACCCAGATGACCCACAGCCTTCCACGTCTGGTGCTGGGCCATCTCAGTCACGTTCACCTGTGCCAAAGATGAAAGGAGAAACTATTTCACACATGTACAGGACTCAGATATGAACAGTGAAAGTGATAATGATAAGTGATTCCAAGCTTCTCAAAACAGCTCGAGTTGTGACAGTGAGAGAATATTCTCAGTGGCGGCAGTATATGCAGCATAACATGCGTTCTGGTAGTGTGCCATATGCTATTCCAAGAAAAAGGTAATCTCGAATTACATCTCTGCAGCTACACACGAATTGATAGTGAAGATGATGATGTTGTGACAATGGGGATGCGTAATGTGCGTGGGGCAGCTGGTGGTGTTGGCAGTGGCAAGAGTCATGTGGCACCAGGAGCGGGCCACGCTGCTACCACTCTGCTAACTCAGCACAGCCACACAGCCTCAACCACACACTCCCTAGCCTGCACAACCACAACACTCACAACCACCAACCTCTCATACAACCACCTGTCAATATCCATTTGCCACCAGCAGGCTGCATCTGGGATTGGCAGCAAGGTATTTAATTTGTTCCCAATCCCCCATGACTTTGATGAAACACAGTGAAATCTTGACCATGATACACTTGGTAACAATGCTGAACTGGAATACTTTCAGTTATTCTTTGATGAACCTGAGTAAAGCACATTGATTCTCCACCAGTCACGCTACATAGTGGAAGACAACTATGTAAAGGTATAATTACCACCAATAATTACACATCTATACATGTGGTGTGCTTCTGTCACCACATGCTAATTAGATGGAATAACACAGTTTCAACCCCAGGTTTTAGTGATATTACTACAGTGAATCAATTTTGTTACTGGCCACGTATGTACTTCTCAGACAAAACAAGACCTCACAGAAACAGCAGGTTATATAAGATCAGGAATGTGTTCATGTACCTGAAACAAAATTGCTGTATGCTTTTTATCCTTCAGGAAGCTTGTTATTGATGAATTTTTTGATTTTGTTCAAAGGCAGACTGTCGTTCGGCAGTATATACCAAGCAAGAGGAAGCGCTTTGGTATAAAGTTATTAAATGCTGGCCTTGATTACCAAAAGTGGTCTGGTTCTGGATATGCAGTTCCCGGGCTGAAAGTTTGAGGAGAGGCGTGTGTACGTGTGGGAGTGAGGTCCTAGGCCTTCTATCTCAGGACTGCTTATTCACTCAATGATAACTCATCATGCATCTCATATCGTTGGATCGCAGCTGCATTATTGCTGGAACTCTTATGTGTAGGCTGTGACTAGTAATCTACCTAGTTAAACACACAGTGTTGGTTTGAAGTGGCTCCTAGGCCTTCCTTCACTGCCTCCTCCCCTCCTTCCTCGATTTGGAACTAAGTAAATTCGCCTCTGTTGCTTATGGTCTGAGCGGATCTTGGCTACTCCCACATGGTGCCTGGGTGAACCTGTGGCTCTCTCTCTCCCGTCCATGAAGTGTTTGGCCCCAGTGTGAAAATATACCTCCAGGAAAAGAAACTGCCACTCAAGTGCCTCCTGGTACTGGACAATGCTCCTGCTCATCCTCTAAACTTGGCAGACCTTTTGTCTAGGGTCTTCAGGTTCATCACAGTGAAGTTTTTGCCTCCTAACACCACTCCTCTCATACAGACAAGGTATGATAAAGCTCATGGAGCAGGGAGAGCAGAGACCCAGTAGCAGACAGCGAAGAGGCGGGGCCAGGAGCTGAGTCTCGACCCCTGCAACCGCAATTAGGTGAGTACAATTAGGTGAGTACACACACACACAGGAAAGAAGGGTCAGAGGAGACATGATAACGACATACAAAATACTGCGGGGAATTGACAAGGTAGATAGTGACAGGTTGTTTCAGAGAGGGAACACAGAAACAAGGGGACACAACTGGAAGCTGAAGACTCAGATGAGTCAAAGGGATGTCAGGAAACATTTCTTCAGCCACAGAGTAGTCAGGAAGTGGAATGGACTAGAGAAAGATATAGTGGAGGCAGGAACCATACATAGTTTTAAGACAAGGTATGATAAAGCTCATGGAGCAGGGAGAGCAGAGACCCAGTAGCAGACAGCGAAGAGGCGGGGCCAGGAGCTGAGTCTCGACCCCTGCAACCACAATTAGGTGAGTACAATTAGGTGAGTACAGACCATGGACCAGCAGGTCATTTGTAACTTCAAAAAACTCGACACCAAAGCAGTGTTTGAAAAGTGCTTTGAAGTGACCTCGGACACTGAGTTGACCCTAAGAGAGTTCTAGAGGAATCACTCCAATATCTACAACTGCAAAAGCCTTGTAGGTAAGGCTTGGGAGGGAGTGGCTTCCAGGACTTTGAACTCTGCTTGGAGACAATTGTGGCCAGATTGTGTCCAACAGAGGGATTTTGAAGGGTTTGAGGCTGACCTTGATGACCCTCTGCCTGTTGTGGAAGGTATTGTGGCATTGGGCAAGTCCATGGGGTTTGAGGTGAGTGGCGAGGATGTGGAAGAGTTGGTGGAGGACCACAGGGAAGAGCTAACCACTGACGAGCCGCAAGAGCTTCATCTGGAACAGCATCAGACCACAGTTGAGGAACTTGCTTCACAGAAGGAGGAGGAAGAGGGAGTGAAGGAGGTGCTTTCTTCAGTGTGCCAAGTGGAATGAGTTCCAAAGTTTCGTGGAGAAATACCACCCTGAGCAAACTGAAACAACCCATATCTGCAACATGTTCAGTGACAAAACAATGTCCCATTTTAGGGACATCTTAAAGAAGGCACCAGAAACAGAGCACTCTTTACCGTTATTTTATGCAACAGGGGTCTAGTGACTCAAGCTGGTCCTAGTGGCATTAAAAGACAAAGAAGGTAAATAACCTCAGAGAGGGACTTGTTGCCTGAAGTCCTTATGGAGGGGGATTCCCCTTCCAAACAATGAGTGCTCCCTCCCCCTCTCCTCCTCCCTATCTTCCATATGCCATCAAGTCTTCAATAAAGATAAGTAAATGTTATTTTAAATGTTTATTTAAATGTTTAATTATAAATTTATTACTGTATATATACAGTAGGGCCCCACTTATACGGCAGGTTAGGTTCCAGGCTAGTGCCTTAAAGCAAACATCGCCGAAAAGCAGAACGCCATTTCTTTTCACTTCTAAATGCATATAAATGCTAGACAACAAGCTTACACTAACTTATATTAAGTTAGCAATAGAACTAGGCATTAAAAAACACAATAAAAAGTAAGATACACACAGAGTACACTTATTACTTACCTTAAAGTATTAACATTGATGTGTGAGAGGTGAGTGGCAGGGTATTGTCTAAAACAAGTAAAACATTAAAAGGAATTTTCTTTTCCTTGCAGTAAACCTCAACTGTAGGCTTAAAATATCTGTGAACCAATTTATGAAAAGATCAGTAGTCATCCAAGCTTTGAATTGGATTTATAATAAACAGGGAGGCTACCTTTTGCATAGTTCTTTAGGGCCCTAGGATTCTCTGAGTGATAAATTATCATAGGTTTTAACTTGCAATCCCCAGCAGCATTAGCTCCTAGCAAGAGTGTTAGATGACACTCTTGGGTTATCCTGGGTTCTCTACACATATGCTGCAATATGTAACTGTATTTGATGGCTATCTCAGCGATCAACATATACCTTGTTAGCAAGTTTATTCAGGTATACACAAATACAGTTACATGGATTATCATACATAGCAGAATATGCGTAGAGAACCTAGGATAACCCAAAAAAGTCAGTTCACTGAGTTTAATCATTTCTAACTTGGCAGTTAAAGTAAGAGGCTTACGACTCCTCTTTTTATCACAACTAAGCTTAGACGCTATAGTCAATGAGAGCCAACTAGTTAACGAAAGAGTAAACGAGAGAGAACGAGATACAGAGTTCAGACAAAGTAAAAAAACAAACTGAACAGGTAGTGGGCGATCACTCGGTCAGGCGAAATGAATGCGATTAATACATGTCCACTTTTAGTTCATTCACATACGTTTGTAAGAGTTTGTGAAACTTTTACCTCAAAATAATTTTTTTTATTATAATAATAATTACCTCACAATACAAATACTCTTACATTGTGTACAAGTTAGTACAGAATAAACAAACAGCAACACGGGAGTGTTGCTGTTTGTTTATTCTGTACTAACACTATTTTTAGAGATAATGATAGTATTATTATTATTATCATAATACAAAAGAAGCACTAAACCCACAAGGGTCATGAATAGCTATATATAGAGTGAAGGCATATGAAAGGAATATTTTTCTACAGTTATCCCTCAGTGTTTGACTAGAGAAAACGTAATTCTTCCGACACTCCTACAAAGTCGCTTGGTAAACAAATCTCATATTTGTCAATTTTTATTCTGTGGGTGTATGTATCATGTTTATATGCTATGTAACGTGTTTTTTAAATAATTTTGAAGAAAATATCATAGATGAATTAATGAAAATGTCTATATTAACGTAAAATAAGACATTTAATGTGCCCAAAAGTGATTATTATTAGTATTACGTACGTAATATTTTCCTTCCGCCCGGCAACACCATAGCATATAAACAGCATGTTTATATGCTTTGTAACATGTTTCTTATATAATTTTGAAGAAAATATCATAGATGGATTAATGAAAATGTCTATATTAACGTAAAATAAGACATTTAATGTGCCCAAGAGTGATTATTATTAGTACAGTGGACCCCCGGTGTTCGTGATGCTCCAAACTCGAACAATTATGTAAGTGTATTTTTGTAAGTGCTTTTGTAAGTTTTTTTGGGGGTCCAAAAGGACTAATCTAATTTACATTTGTCCTTATGGTAACAAATTCCTTCGGTAACGGCACTTGAACAGCATTCTGGAACCACACCTATATAGCATATAAACAGCATGTTTATATGCTATGTAATGTGTTTCTTACATAATTTTGAAGAAAATATCATAGATGGATTAATGAAAATGTCTATATTGACGTAAAATTAGACATTTAATGTGCCCAAGAGTGATTATTACATAATAAAGAGATGTGCTCACGGAAAATGTAAACAAACCAGGTGACACGCCGTATCTGAAAGACCGCTCGCCATATACAAAAGTTTTGTTCATAATTTGAACTCGCCGTATGAACAGAACGCCGAAAGGCGAAACGCCGAAAAGCGGGGCCCTACTGTATTTATCTGTGCTGTGTGTATGTAAAACTATAGTTATTCTTCAAAAAATGTATTTTTTGTGAATATTTTTGGGTGTCTGGAACAGATTAATTGTACTGTATTTACATTATTTCTTATAGGAAATATTGCTTCAACTTTAGGCCTAGCTCCTGGAACGGATTACGGCTGAAACTCGGGATTCCACTGTATTTCTTATTTATAAATTAAAGTGTAAATATTTCTTATTTATAAATTACGTACAATGTTTCAGTGTGACTAGTGGCCACCACCACTATACGGCTTATGCTGTCAGTGGCCCTTATAAACCCAACACCACCACCAATCGTCACATACGTAATGACATATACTAGTATATATCATGTTTCTATGTTATTAATATTGTTTATTATGTCATATTAGATGAATTGTGATAGATAAATAAGCCATAGAGTTGATATTAGCGTCATATTGAAGCATTCTGTCATGTCTCCAAACAATAAACTCGCCTCCCTCTTGAATGGATTAATTGGATTTACATTATTTCTTACGGGAAATATTATTTCGGTTTTCGTCATTTTTGGGTTTTGTCAGACTCTCTGGAATGGATTATTCACGAAAACTGAGGGTCCACTGCATACTATCACCACCATCAACTCAAAAAATTGCCAAATTTTATAAGATTATTTCAAAACTAAAACTGTCTCAATCTCATTATGTATATGCTATAATATAATTCTGTAACTTGTTACGTATTCAACTACAGTGGTACCTCGACTTACGTTGTTATCACCTTACGTTATATTCGATATCCGTTACTTATAACGTAAGAAATTTGTATGCGACATCCGTTGTTTGATTCGTCTTACGCCTTCGTGCACGGACCTGTTCGCTTGGAGCCCAGCTGAGCGCACTCCAGGAGCGTCAGTGTGCTAGTGTTTACAAGCGAGAGCGACCACCCACCCACACCCACGCATTCATACCAGTATATTGTCATTATTCCACTGTTTTTAGTGCTTGCAACTGCTAAATAAGCTACCATGGGTCCAAGGAAAGATCCTAGTGCTAAGCCTGTGGCAAAGAGGAACAGAAATATATTTACGATAGAAATGAAGAAGGAGATAATAGAAAATATGAAAGTGGAGTGCGTATCAGTGAGCTGGCCAGGCTGTATGGTAAACCCTATTCTACCATCTCTACCATTGTGGATAAGAAATATTTAAGTAAAATCAAGGAAGCAGTTGTTGAAAAAGGTGCATCTGTGATCACAAAACACAGACCACAAGTGCTGGAAAATGTGGAAAGGTTGTTGTTGGTGTGGATCAACGAGAAACAGTTAGCAGGAGATACTGTTTCGGAGGGAATAATATGTGAAAAAGCAAGGCAGTTGCATGATGATCTCCTTAAGAAAATGCCTGCAATTGAGTGAAGTGAGCGAATTTAAAGCCAGCAGAGGCTGGTTTCAAAAATTTAAGAAGCGTACTGGCATACATAGTGTTGTGAGGCATGGTGAGGGAGCGTTGCGACAAAAGTGCGGCTGAAAAATATGTGCCTGAATTCCAGGAGTACCTAGAGGCTGAACAATTCCTCCCCAACAAGTGTTTAATTGTGATGAAACAGGCCTGTTTTGGAAGAAAATGCCCAACAGGACCTACATTACTCAGGAGGAAAAGGCACAGCCAGGACATAAGCCATGAAAGACAGGCTAACTTTGATGCTGTGTGCCAATGCCAGTGGTGATTGCAAAGTGAAGCCTTTACTGGTGTATCTTTTGAAAATCCCGAGTGTTTGGCAGATGCGGTGTCAGCAAGTCTAACTTGTGTGTGATGTGGAAGTCTAACAAAAGGCTTGGGTCACAAAGGACATTTTCTTAGATTGGTTCAATGAAGTGTTTGGCCCCAGTGTGAAGAAATATCTATTGGACAATAATTTGCCACTTAAGTGCCTCCTGATAATGGACAATGCTCCTTGTCATCCTCCAAACTTGGTAGAGAAAATTGTGGAGGAGTTTAAATTCATCAAAGTGAAGTTCTTGCCCCTAATACCACTCCTCTCCTCCAGCCCATGGACCAGCAGGTCATTTCCAACTTTAAAACTCTATACCAAAGCAATGTTTCAAAGTGCTTTGATGTGACCACAGACATGAACATAACCTAAGAGAATTTTGGAAAAACCATTTCCATATGCTGCATTGTGTACACCTTATAGGTAAGGCTTGGGAGGGAGTGACTACCAGGACTTTGAACTCTGCCTGGAGAAAATTGTGGCCAGACTGTGTCCTAGGGAGGGATTTTGAAGGTTTTGGGGCTGAGCCTCAGAACCTGAGCCTGAGCCTGAGCCTGAGCCTGTTTTGGAAGAAATTGTGGAATTGGGCAAGTCTTTGGGGTTAGAGGTGAGTGGTGACGATGTGGAACAGTTGGTGGAGGAGCACAAGGAAGAGCTAACCACTGAAGATCTGCAAGAGCTTCAAGCAGCAACTGGAACAAGAGGCAGAGGTCAGGACAATGGTTCAGAGGAGGAGGTGGAGGTGGAACAAAAATGGAAGAATGTGCCTTCTTCAAGGATTAGGAGATCTGTGCCAAATGGAGTGATGTGCAAGCATTTATGGATGAATATCACCCTAACCATGCTGTTGCAGGCCGTGCTGGCAACCTGTACAATGACACTGTGGTGTCCCACTTCAGGGATGTTTTAAAGAATCGCCAGACACAGATCTCCCTGGACAGATTTGTTGTTAGAAAGAGGTCCAGTGACTCTCAAGCTGGTCCTAGTGGCATTCAAAGAAAAAGGAAGTAACCCCAGAAAAGAACTTACCACCTGCAGTGTTAATGGAAGGATTCCCTTCCAAACACTGCATCTACTCCACCTTCTCCCTCCTCACTTCCTCCACACATCAACAACTCTTCAATAAATGTAAGTGACATGTTATTGTAAAATATTTGCATGTATTTATATTCTTTATTCAATTCTGATTATTAATGTCCAAAAGTTCTAAAAATATTTTATTTAACTACTTTTGGAAGTCTTGGACGGATTAAATTTATTTCCATTATTTCTTATGGGGAAAATTGATTAGTGTTACGTTTGTTTCGTCTTAAGAAATGACCTCTCTGACGGATTAAACGTAAGTCGAGGTACCACTGTACTTGTTAATTTAATTACAGTGGACCCCCTAAAATCGGCTTTAATCCATTCCAGGAGCTAGGCCTAAAATCGAACTCGCTGATTTCTGAACCCTTATTTCCCATAAGAAATAATGTAAATACAATTAATCCATTCCACCCAAAAATATTCACCAAAAATTCATTGTTTTAAAGAATAAATACTATAGTTTTACATACAGAAAACAATGAGAAATAAATGTAAGCATAATTTTAATGAATAAATGAACAGTTAAATAAGTTTTACCTTTATTGAAGACTCTTGTTGGCGTATGAGAGAGGCAGGACAAGATAGTCCTTCAATATGACAATAATATCAACTCTACAGCTTATTTATCTAGCACAATTCATCTAATATGACATAATGAACAATATTAATAACATAGAAACATGATATATACTCTAGAATGAATAAAACATGTCATTACGAATGTGAGGACTGGTGGTAGTGTTGTTGTTGTTGGGTTTATAAGGGCCACTGACCATAAGACGTACATATAGTGGTGGTGTTGGGCCTGGCAGCAGCAGGCCACCACCACTATTCACACAAACAATGTACGTAATTTATAAATAAGAAATATTTACACTTATTTTGGAGGAGATGGTGGCAGAGGGCAGTTTTGGTCTCGGTGCCCTTATATACCTCAAACAATGGAGGAGTTAAGTTTCGTGTTGTCATTTTTTTATCGCTTAACACTTGCTACACTGTTAATGCTACACTTTATTGCTGGCTGGTGCTATAGCCTTTACCGACTCATGCTGCTTTAGTATTGTACATATCGTAGAATCAGTGAATCCCGAAGACACATTCTCCCTCTCTCTTCCTCCTCCACTTTGGTACTTTCTACAATTTCTTTCTTCAATTCTATCATGTTTGTCACTTTCTTTCCAAGGGCTGCCATATGAAGTTTCTTTGGGCCCATGGTGGCCTATTCCCATCACAATCAATAAACAAGCACTAAACACAATGATTTATTGTGAAATGTAATGTTCACTCAATGGTAAGAAAGCTAGACTGGCTCACGAGCCTGCACAGAGAGGCGTGCAAGCACGGGCAGGTCAGGTCGCGGGCCGATAATCCGGGAAAAATTTGGCCTTAAAAGTGACCAAAATCGAGCCAGCTGATAATCAGACCGACCGATTTCCGGGGGTCCACTGTACTAGCAAACCACTACTACCTCTGTTGGTATATAAAAAACAATGTTCAATTCAAATCAACTATGATATATATGTCTAGTATTAAGTAGTCTGTAAAGCATTAAGTTTAGTCTGCCCGAAATGCCTCGGCATGATAGTGGCTTTCTTTGCACTTAGCAAATCAATATTGTAATTACACATTGTAAACTATGCAAAGAAATAAAAATTTAAATTTGAATAAGGTTAATATTAGAATTTATGGTTCTGTAAATGTAGGTTGCACAGTAGTAGGTGTGAATGTTTTATACAGTGAGCAAGTTTAGGTCTTTGAAGAGTGGGGGGGAAGGGGTTGCCTTGCATTGGATTGTGTGATAATTCTTACTGCAGCTTTTTGTTGGGTTATTATTGGCTTTAGGTGGATTGCTGCTGTTGATCCCCAGGCACAAATAGCATAGGTGAGGTAGGGATAGATGAGTGAATAGTATAGTGTGAGTAGGGCTGATTGTGGCACATAATAATGTATCTTTGAGAGGATCCCAAATGTTTTGGATACTTTTTTGTTATGTGTTGGATATGGGTGTTGAATTTCAGGTTGCTGTCAAGGTGCAGACCCAAGAATTTGCCCTCATTATGTTTAGCTGGGCATCACTTGTTCTGCTCCCAAACATAATGTAGAAAATTTTGTCAACATTAAGTGTAAGTTATTGTCAGTCAATCAGGTCGATATTTTTACTAGCTCTTCATTAACAATAGTATTGAGTGAGGCAAGATTAGGGTGGGAGATGACATAAGTCGTGTCATCAGCAAAGAGAATAAGTTTAAGTTGCTGTGATACGCTAGGAAGATCATTGATGTATAAGAGGAAGAGCAGGGGGCCAAGGACACTTCCCTGTGGTACTCCAGTATCCAGTGGTCTTGTTGATGAGGTTGTGTCCTTAACCCTTTGAGGGCGGTCACATGCTTGACGTCATTGCAGCCAGGGTCGGTCACGTACTTGTATGCGTAAATTCTAGCACCTTCAAATCGAGCAGGAGAAAGCTGGTAGGCCTTCATGTTAGAGAATGGGTCTGCGCAGTCAGTGTGCACAGTAGGAAAAAATCGTGGAGCCAGTGGTGCATTGTGGGAACGCCATTTCAGTACCCTTGTTCACCATGCCTGAGAGAAACACATCACTCCTCGGCAAAATGGGACGTTTTGCTCCCAAGTGACAATTCAAATACAGATGGAAGTGTCAGTGAAGATGAATTCAGGGTTTTGATGAGTTTGTGACCAAAAATAATGAACATAATAGTGGTAATACCTGGAGTATACCTGGAGAGAGTTCCAGGGGTCAACGCCCTGCGGCCGGTCTGTGACCAGGCCTGGTAATAGTGATGAAAACCCAGACGACCCTCAACCTTCCACCTCTGGTGCTGTGGCGTCTTGTTCACGTTCAGTTGTACCAGAACGAAAGAGGCGTATTTTCCCGTGTTCAGGACACAGATGTGAACAGTGGTGATGATAGTGAATATGATCTCCAAGCTCTTGCAAACGGTTCCAGTAGCGGTAAGTGGAATGTTCTCAAGTAGGCGTCAGTATATACGCTACATGCACTTTGGTAGTGTGCCATATGCTTTCAAGGGTAAGTACATCTCAGAGTACATCCATGGCTGTACAACAGGAACTGATAGTGAAAATGAAGGTGATATTGTTACAATGTGGATGAAAAATGTGAATGCATCATCAGATGGTGGTGCCAGCCATGAGGCACCAGCAGCGGCCATGCTGGTACCCACCCTCACCAACCTCCACAACCACCTGTCAATATCCAGTATTAACCAGCAGACTGCACCTTGGATTGGCAGGAAGCTGAATTTTGTTCCCAATCCCCATCACTTTGATGAAAGTCAAAGTGGACTATGGCCATCATGTACTCTTGGGAACAATGCCACTGAACTGGAATGTTTTGAGTTATTCTTTGACAAACCCGATGGAAATTATTGTCACGGAAAGCAATACATACTACGAGTGCACCATGGCAAACAATTCTTTCACCAAGGTCATGCCTACACCAGTGGAAGGAGACAACTGTGGCTGGATGTATCTTTTGTTTGCCACAATAATGCTTATGCCACATGTGTATAAGCACAGTGTCAAATCATATGGTCAACAGACTGCCCTCACTGCAACCCCATCTTTTAGTGAAATAATACCAGTGAATCGTTTGGCTACTGTTATGTATGTTACACTTCTAGACAAAACCAGGCCTGACAGAAAAAACAGGTTATATAAGATTAGAAATGTTTTCAAATTCAAATTTTATTTTCTTGCAAGTTTACATTGAGAATATATAATTAAATAATGAGTTGCAGTGCAAAAGGCCACTATCATGCCATGGCATTATGGGCGATAATTTAATTTAAGACTACTTAATACTAAAAAAATTTATCATAGTTTGTTTTTAGTTGTACATCTGTTTTTATTTATAGCAGACAGCAAGTTACTCAAATTAACAATCTGGGGAAAAACATTGGGACAAGTTGAAAGTATTTTGCAGGTTGTTTATATCAATAGTAAATAATTAAATTATTATGGGAATATAACATTGTGCATTGTTGAAAGTAGTTTCAGTATGAGAATGCTACAATTAGGTGTAAGGGCAGTAGTGTTTTGGGGGTATTTATACCGCCATATGTACCTGGACCCCATAAGAACACCACGGAAATTGCACAATTATGTAAGTATAATATTGTAAGTGCGTGGAAGTGTATTTTGGGGCTGAAATAGACAACCCCGTGACATTTTCCTTTTAAGGGGGGAAATTCGTTTGGTAATGGCATTAGCAGGCTTCTGGAATGAAGTTTTTTCGTTACTCGGGGTCCACTTAAAGTAATGTATGAACTTTCGGCATCTAGTTTGGGGGTTTTAAAAATTTGGAATTGGGGAAATTTTTTTGGAAAAATTTAAATATTGAGTTTTAAGTTTAGGGTGAATACT
>WNWK01018751.1:0-39251 GCA_009830355.1 Cherax destructor | reverse complement strand
GTATCTACCACATCTGCTAGAAAAATGGGTTACATAGTTATTAGTGTCTTCTATTTGTACACTTCAGTAATACCCCTCTAATTCTGCACCTATCCAGAGAGTGCATTTCTTTCTAAAAACATACAGTTATTCATTTTAATACAAATCAGAGTAACAAGTACAAAAAACAGGTCCGAGGCACTTAACCATGCAATGGGTGGAGTTTGAACCAATGGCAAGCGAGTCTTAAATTCCAGGCACTGGCCATGGCATCAAACCCCACCCGTTCCATGGATGGTTTGCAATCGTGTTATTACGATTTCGTGAGTCCCGATGCACTTACCTTTAGCTTCCTCTTGTAGCCAGGGAAGGTAATGGTGAGGTCAGACATGAAGCCTGAATTCTTAATATAGGCCATGCGATCTGCTGACTGGCCCAGACGGCACTGCCAGTTCTTGCTCTTGCATGTGACCAGAGACATTGCTGCCAGGTGAAAACAAGTCATTACTAATATAAATATATATGTATGCAGGTATATATATGCAGGTAGATCAACTTAGAGAGATGAGAGTAAGAAAAGGTCTACTGGCCCATACAGGAAGGTCTAACTTCCACTTACTCGTGTAACTGTTCAACCTTTTATTTAATACTTATTACCTAAAGTTCTCAAATGAAACCTGTGACTCAAAAAATCTTAACTTTCATTGAGGAGAAATACAACACTTGGGCATCTTTATTGTGGTAAGTTCCAACACACACTGGCTTTATCAGTCATCAGTTGGTGGGAGGGAGGTGCGGTGGGAGGGAGGAGCGGTGGGAGGGAAGGTGTCGGTGGGAGGAGTGATGGGAGGAGCAGTGGCAGGGAGTGTCTGTGGACGACCACACTACCACCATCACATTATAACGACTAGGGTTACGAAAGCTAAATCTTTGGGTAGCTTTATATACATATACACACATACGTATATATGTCGTGCCTAATAGGTAAAACTTGCAATTTTGGCTTAAATAGCAACGCTCTTCTTGCCATATAAGACAAGCGAAAATTTGTGTATGCAATAATTTCGCAAAAATCATTCTGAACCTAAAGAAAAAAATATATTTCATTGTGTTTGTTTATTATTAAATTAATGTTAACGTATCTAAAATATATTTAGTTGGGTTAGGCTAAATTAAATTGCGCTTGTTATAATAAGGTTAGGTAGGTTTTCAAAGGTTCTCTTGGTACAAAATTATAAATTTTTACATTAACATAAATGAAAAAAATATATCTTTAAACGTATAAGAGAAATTTTTAGAAAGGACTTAATTTTAAATGAGTTCTTGCTAATTGACCAGTTTTACCTAATCGGCACGACATATATATATATATATATTATATGAACGACATTATATAATAATATATATATAATAATAATATATATAGAATATTATATATAGAATAATATATATATATATATATATATATATATATATATATATATATATATATATATATATATATATATATATATATAATATATATATAATACACACACATACACCTTCATAGAATCGTGTTATAGTGTGGCTTTAAACTATTGTTTGGGGACCATGAAATTGACTTGTGAGGGTGTGCAACAGGGGGACCCTCTCGCCCCCTTCCTATTCTGTCTGGTCATCAAGGAAGTCACAGAAGAGCTCTCCAGCAAGCTCAATATCTGGTTCTTGGATGATGGTACCCTAGCTGGCACTACAGAATCTCTCCTAGAGGACATTAGGAAAATTAAAGACACGGGAGAGAGCCTGGGCCTATCTTTAAACCCAACCAAATGTGAAATAGTTTCTATCAATCGACAGATGATCCAGAACATTAGTGTTGTTTTACCAGGGGCACAAGCCATTGATCCTGCCAACAGCACTCTCCTTGGTGCTCCTCTTGGGCCCAATGCCATCAACCTGGTCCTAGACAAAAAAATCTCAGACCTCAGAACGATGGAAGGCAGGATGAAAGACATTGATACACATGATGCCTTCTACCTACTCACCAGGTGCCTGTCAATCCCAAAACTTACCTACTTCCTGAGATGCTCCCCAGCCTTCAGTGTGTGATGAATCTTTCCCTGGAAGATGGACAGGGAGCCAGGGTTCGATACTGCTACTGAGAGACAGGCAAGGTTCTCAGGCAGCTCTTTTATCCACTCAGCCACAAATGTCTGGTAATCCCACTGACGCCAACACGAACATGCAAACCCAAGGACACCCAGACACTTTGTACCTACCATTAAAAAGTAGATGTTAAGAGGCAATATAACAATTCTCGCCATGGAGATGAGCAGACACCACCACACTACTACCTCCTCAGCACTCAACACACTACCTACCCTACTCAGTCCTCAGCACTGCACGAAGCCACACAACCGTATCAATATAATCTTAAGGGGAAAATCTGAAACTCCAATGTTTTGCTCGCTCATATTCAAAGTTTTTCTTACTAGTAATGGTAATCATGATAATTAAAATAATACTATGATGGTACAAAGGTAAAGATAGTGAAACTTGATGTAGTGTTTACGTCAAGGTTGGTATGTTGTTAAATCTCAACACGTTCAGTACGATAACACGACAGGATGTTGACCCTCCCTCATCCTCTCCTAATTCACACTCTTTCCTCCTCACTTTTCCTCTCCTCACTCCACCACCCCTTCCTTCCTCTCCCTCACTCTGCCACCCTTCCTCTCCCCTCTCCCTCACTCTGCCACCCCTTCCTCTCCCTCACTCTACCACCCCTTCCTCTCCCTCACTCTACCACTAATTCCTCTCCCTCACTCTACCACTAATTCCTCTCCTCACTCTACCACTAATTCCTCTCCTCACTCTACCACTAATTCCTCTCCCTCACTCTACCACTAATTCCTCTCCTCACTCTACCATAATTCCTCTCTCACTCTACTTCTCTCCTCACTCTACACTAATTCCTCTCCCTCACTCTACCACTATCATCCTTACCTACCTCTCCTCACTCTACCACTAATTCCTCTCCCTCACTCTACCACTAATTCTCTCCCTCACTCTACCACTAATTCCTCTCCCTCACTCTACCACTAATTCCTTCCTCACTCTACCACTAATTCCTCTCCCTCACTCTCCACTAATTCCTCTCCCTCACTCTCCACTAATTCCTCTCCTCCTCTACCACTAATTCCTCTCCTCACTCTACCACTAATTCCTCTCCCTCCTTCTACCACTAATTCCTCTCCCTCACTCTACCACTAATTCCTCTCCTCACTCTACCACTAATTCCTCTCCCTCACTCTACCACTAATTCCTCTCCCTCACTCTCCACTAATTCCTCTCCTCACTCTACCACTAATTCTCTCCCTCACTCTCCACTAATTCCTCTCCCTCACTCTACCACTAATTCCTCTCCCTCACTCTACCACTAATTCCTCTCCCTCACTCTACCACTAATTCCTCTCCCTCACTCTACCACTAATTCCTCTCCCTCACTCTACCACTAATTCCTCTCCCTCACTCTACCACTAATTCCTCTCCCTCACTCTACCACCCTATGTGATGTAGGTTGTGCTTGTGAGGTCGACCCAATTAGCCACACCTTGCCTTGGTAAATAGCTGTCAAATACGCCTCTCGGCTAAACCACTCTCTCACCATCCCCAACCTATCGCAAAAATACACTACATGATAAGTAGTCGCTTCCTCCCCACACAACTCACAGCCACTCCCTTCCAATAATCCCCTAGTATGCAACACTGCCCCGGATGGAAGTATTCCATGCAGGAACTTAAAAACTACCTCCCACACCCTCGGATCAACCTTGGTTTCTCTCAACAAGCCCCACACTTCTCCCCAAGCATACATAAGGTATACACTCTCTACCACCACCACCACCCTTTCCATTCCCTCCTTATCCAATACCCCAAGCCTCATCTTCCCCGGGTCCCGAACCACTAACATAGGGTCCCAAACCACTAACATAGATCGCACCATCACCTCATAGATCGCACCATCACCTCGCAGTCCTTGAGCTCCTTACCCTTCCACCATCTACCTATATCCTCATGAATCCTCCTCAGCCAACCCTCACCCTTCCCTCTTTCCCTCATATAACACCTCTTCACGTACAAGCTTTTTAACCGCCTATTCAAAGAAATGAGCCCCAGCCTCCCCCTGGCTATGGGGAGCGAGATCACCCCCTACTTAGCCACTCACAGCCTGAACCCCATATAAATCGAAATATTCTCCCCAATAACCTACGCACATCACAACCCACCATTGGATAAACAGACCCCACATGCCACAGTTTACTATAGATCAATACATTAACCACTAGTGCCCTCTGATGTATAGTTAAGTTCACCAATCTTAAACTTGTCAATCGGCCCAACACCCCATCCATTACCCTCTTCGAATTCAGCACTCTTGCCTCCTCACTCATCCTCATGTATACCACACGGCAAATTTTCAACCTATCCACAATTTTCCCTACCGTCACTACGCCTACCCCCACCCTCCTTCCCACATCCATATACAGTGGTTCCTTGGTTTTCGCCGAAAATTCGTTCCAGAATGCTGCTCAAGTGCCATTACCGAACGAATTTACTTCCTTACGAAATAATGTCATGTAGGTTAGTCTATTTCAGACCCCCAAAAATACACTTGCAACGGCACTTATGAAAATACACTTACATAAATGTTCGAGTTTGGAGATGCACGAAAACCGATGGACCACTGTACAAAGATTTCTCCTCATTAATTCTCATACCTGTTGCATCTCCGAAAACCCCCACCACCTTCCCCACCGTCCCTAAACCCCTCCTATCCCTAACTAAAACCATGGTATCATCTACATATCCCACGATACCCACACCCCTTAACCTATCTACCGACACACTACCCTCAAGACATCTGATCTCCCTATAAAGGGGATCCTGAACACAGGCAAACAACAACTGCAATATAGGGCACCCCTGTCGCAGTCCCCTAGCCATTGCAATATATTCTCCCAAAAATCCATTCACCTGCACACATACACCCACTCCCCCACTTCGGGCCCGAAACCCTGCCATCTCACGAATCTTCACAATGCCTCACGGTGAACAATATTATATGCCAACAATATCACATGCGGCCTTCCAATCTAATGCTAAAACCCCTCCCTCCTCTTCCTCCCAATTCCGTTCGATGAAATCCCTGATACCCCCCTGTCCCGCATACGTTGATCTGCCAGGAATTCCTAACACTCCCTCATCTATTACCCTGCCTACCACACTCTTCAGACGATTCCCTAATATTTTTGCAAAGATCTTATAATCACAACACATTAGTGTGAGCACTCCATAATCGTTTATGGACACATGGGGTTCCCACTTTGGCACTAACACTTCTACACCTGTCCTCTGTATGTCCCCTAATACCCTCCTATGCTTCATTTCATTAAACAATCCTACCAAAAATCCTTTTAACACATTCCAATTTTCCACGTAAAACTCACAAGGCAGACCATCCAAACCTGGAGACTTGCCTATGCACATCCCCATTACAGCCCTCCATGTTTCCTCCTCTGTTATCAACCCTCCTAGCTCCCGCCTATCATTAGCATCCAGCTCACACCTTATCCCACCCCCCATTACATGTAACAATGCATCCTAGTCTATATCCTCCCTCCACCAACTCTCCGAAAAACACATCAATATACCCACTAATCCCTTCCATCTTCATCAACACGTGACCCCCCCTGTAGCTGCCAAGGTCCGTCCCCACCTCGATACTCATTATACTCATAGCCACTCTCTTTGCCCCTCTATACTCATTATACTCATAGCCACTCTCTTTGCCCCTCGATACTCATTATACTCATAGCCACTCTCTTTGCTCCAATCCCCCAGCCACCCTCGCTCCATCAAAATGCTGATTTTGGATGTCCCTTATCCGCTCCTTTAAACCCTCAATGACGTGCACTGGATAGTTCTCCCTAACCCCTGTGACAATCCCAAATACCTCTGCAACCCATGCTATAACCTGCCTTTCTCCCTTCCACACTTTACATAAAACTCTTTAATCTTTACCTTAGCCACTGCTTCCCACCAAGTAATCACGTCTCCCTGATCCCTCCACAAATTTCCCTACAACTCTGCAAAACCCTCCCTCCTTCCCCCCCATTTAAACAAACCCACATTCAGTTTCTAATACCCTCCATATCTTCTAGGTAAACCCCCCATGCCAAAGTCACTAATACCCCACGATGATCCGAAAATGCCATGTCCACAGTTTCAAATCTCTTCACCTCAATCACTTGATTCACATATATCCTATCTAATCTCACCGCATACCCTCTTCTCACAAAAGTAAATTCACCTCCACCCTCCCTTTATATCGCACAACCCCACGCCATAGAGCAGGTCCCCCAATGTCCCTACAACATGCCTCGCCCCCCCTGTGGCTCCACATCATGCCTGTGTATCACACAATTCCAATCCCCACCCACAATCGACAGCAGGTGGTACACTAGCTCATCCCTCACAAACCTACTTTTGACTCCATCACCCTCTGCCGGCCCATATACAGTCATAAAAACTACTCCTTCCCTACCCCATAAACCTTCCACTCAAACTATCCTGCCATCCCCACTCACCTCCCAATGACTTACAACAAATGGGCTGGTTTCCCGAATCAAAACAGCTGCTCCACCTTTCAGCCTGTGTACCCAACATACACTACATACCCTGCTATTACCAAATCACTACCCATCTTATAATTGTGCTCCTGCACACAAGCTACATCCACCTAATAATGGTCCAAAACCTCACCTAACCAATCTCTCTTCTTCATGTTGCACAAACCATTAACATTGATCGTTAGACACCTGAATATGACAGTGGTGGCTTTCCCTTGGATACTCGAACCCCTTTGTGGCTCACCTTCGAGTCCCCACCTGGGACACCCCAGGCATTCCTCAAAGGCCTTTGTTCTTTGGGCCCAACACTGCCCTCATGTGCCACAACCACCCACAGCTTCTTACCTGTCCTTTGTGCTGGCTTTAGCATGTCCTCTGGATCTGACATTACAGCCGTTCCTTGTACCTGCATTTCTGCAACATGCACCTCCTCCGCATGTACATCCACTATGTTTTTATGTATGAACTCTCCACTCATGTCCTCACCACTCGCCGTCACACACTCCTCAGCCGCAGGCTCTTGAGGCAAGCCCAACTCCCTATCCACACTTTCCTCCATCATACTGAGAATGTCCTCCACCACTGAGTGCATGGAGTACCTGCTGTCGCCATCCACCACCTCGCCGTCGATGCCGTCACCCACGGCGGTCCACTCATTCATAGGCGAACTGTCAGGGAGGCTTGTAGTTGGCTCCTCATGCCTCCTGTCTCACTGAGCTGCCATATGTCCATATCCCCACATAGGCGACACGTCCGTTGCTGGCCCGCATGTGACAAAAACTTGCATGTGAAATTCGTCTAATATCATGTAAGACGGGATGGAGTGCTTGAGGGACATCTTCAAAACATAAGACCCATCCAGCAGCCCCGCATACTGGCCCCCTGCCCAACGACCTGGCATCAGCATGTATGGTCCCATATTTGTCAAATGCGGCCATCATATCCACATTGTCTGCCTCGAATGGTACATTCCTTATCTTCACCCACATATACCATCTGGAAACATCACGTAGTTGCAGTTACACCAGGGCTGACGTTCATGCTGCATTCCTGGTGTTTTTCTACCACTTTGTCATAAACGCTGGTATCTCCAAACTTCACAAATATGCGTGTAAGTCCATTCATGGCCACGCCAGTCAACGCTTCGTTCTCTATACCATAAGTTGTACGCTTCGTTCTCTATACCATAAGTTGTACGCTTCGTTCTCCATACCACAAGTTGTACGTAAGATGGCAGGCAGAAGAACGTCCATATTCTCAGCAGTCACTGCTCCTTGGATCAATTCCACGCAAACCGTGTTGACCCTCCATCGACCTCCCAGCGCCATTTGCAAATCTAAGCTTTTGCCGGATGCCACCAGGGAAGACAGCACACAGGGAAGACAGCACACGTCCGCTTACCACTAAAGCTAAGCGGCGAATGGTACTAGGATGTTGCTCTTTATTTTATATATATGTTAATGCTAATTTTGTATATAATATTATTTGTCAGGCGTTCATCATATTGTGATTTTCATGCAGTGGGAAACCGCTAGACTGCCGGTTACTTGTTCAGGTACTGGCCTGTCTCCCTCAGTCAAGTGACCTACATGACTTCGGTTTACCAAACATTGACACTCGGCAGTAGGTTCACACACCCACTCCTGACAAGGAGTAGGTTCTTACACTCCCTCCTGGAGTTTACCTGGAGAGAATTCCAGGGGTCAACGCCCCCGCGGCCCGGTCTGTGACCAGGCCTCATGTTGGACCAGAGCCTGATCAACCAGGCTGTTACTGCTGGTCGCACGCAGTCCAACGTACGAACCACAGCCTGGCTGGTCAGGTACCGACTTTAGGTGCCTGTCCAGTGCCTGCTTGAAGACAGCCAGGGGTTTGTTGGTAATCCCCCTGATGTATGCTGGGAGGCAGTTGAACAATCTTGGGCCCCTGACACTTATTGTGTTGTCCCTCAACGTGCTAGTGGCACCCCTGCTTTTCATTGGGGAGATGTTACATCACTTCGTAGGAAGTGATTTTCGTGTGCAAGTTTGGTACTAATCCCTTGAGAATTTTCCACGTGTATATAATAATGTATCTCTCCCGCCTGCGTTCTAGGGAGTACAGGTTTAGAAACTTCAAGCGTTCCCAGTAATTGAGGTGGTTTATCTCAGTTATGCGTGCCGTGAAGGTTCTCTGCACATTTTCAAGGTCAGCAATTTCACCTGCCTTGAAAGGTGCAGTTAGTGTGCAGCAATATTCCAGCCTAGATAGAACAAGCGATTTGTAAAGTGTCAACATGGGCTTTGCATCCCTTGTTTTGAATGTTCTCATTATCCATCCTGTCATTTTTCTAGCAGATGCGATTGCTACGGTGTTATGGTCCTTGAAGGTGAGATCCTCTGACATGATCACTCCCAGGTCTTTGACATTAGTTTTTCGCTCTATTGTGTGGTTGGAATTAGTTTTGTACTCTGATGAGATTTTAATTTCCTCACGTTTTCCGTATCTGAGTAATTGAAATTTCTCATCATTGAACTTCATATTGTTTTCTGCAGCCCATTTAAAGATTTGGTTTATGTCTGCTTGAAGTCTTGCAGTGTCTTCAACGGTGGACACTGTCATACAGATTCGGGTGTCATCTGCAAAGGAAGATATGGCACTGTGGCTTATATCCCTGTCTATGTCCAATATGAGGATGAGGAACAGGATGGGAGCGAGTACTGTGCCTTGTGGAACAGAGCTTTTCACATTAGCTGCCTCAGACTTTACTCTGTTGACTACTACTCTTTGTGTTCTACTTGTTAGGAAATTATAGATCCATCTACCAACTTTTCCTGTTATTCCTTTATCACGCATTTTGTGTGCTATCCCACCATGGTCACACTTATCAAAGGCTTTTGCAAAGTCTGTGTATATAACATCTGCATTCTGTTTGTCCTCTAGAGCATCCAGGACCTTGTCATAGTGGTCTAGTAGTTGGGACAGACAGGAGTGACCTGCTCTAAACCCATGCTGCCCTAGGTTGCGTAATTGATGGTTATCTAGATGAGTGGCGATCTTGCTTCTTAGAACCCTTTCAAAGATTTTTATGATATGGGACGTTAGCGCTATTGGTCTGTAGTTCTTTGCCATTGCTTTACTGCCGCCTTTGTGGAGTGGGGTTATGTCTGTTGTTTTTAGTAACTGCGGGACGACCCCAGTGTCCATGCTCCCTCTCCATAGGATGTTAAAAGCACGTGATAGGGGCTTCTTGCAGTTCTTGATGAACACTGAGTTCCATGAGTCGGGGCCTGGAGCGGAGTGCATGGGCATGTCATTTATCGCCTTTTCAAAGTTATGTGGCATCAGGGTAATGTCAGATAGGCTTCCTTAGTAGGTTGAAGTTAACTTCTCTTACTAGAGTAGACAGTTCAGCGCCTCTCTGCTAATAGAGGTCACGTCCCTTACTCACTTTGAGAAGCCATTGTACTAGAGTTATACTACTCTCTAGTCTACCAACATTGTGAGATCTGGTCAAATTTTCATCATAAAGAAGTACTCAATCTGTTTAGAGACCTCTTCTGTTCTAGTCAACATTTAATGGCTCAGAAAATAGAGTCCATATAACTTTATTGTTCATGTTTATTCTAAAGACACATTCACTGGAGAACGATAGCCGAGTTAATCTAGAAGTTGTGTGTAAGGTTTAAGTATATACAATATAACTAAGAAAAAGGTACGCAAGAAATACCTTAAATAAATAACGTGGTCTACGTTACATTAAAATTATATTTTATCTAAGTCTTTTCAATCTCCTCATTGATAATAATCATATCACAGATAAAGAAAATCGTAATACTCACTCTGCCACCCCTTTCTCTCCCTCACTCTGCCACCCCTTCCTCTGCCTCACTCTGCCACCCCTTCCTCTGCCTCACTCTGCCACCCCTTCCTCTGCCTCACTCTGCCACTCCTTTCTCTCCCTCACTCTGCCACCCCTTCCTCTCCCTCACTCTGCCACTCCTTTCTCTCCCTCACTCTGCCACTCCTTTCTCTCCCTCACTCTGCCACTCCTTTCTCTCCCTCACTCTGCCACTCCTTCCTCTACCTCACTCCTCTTCCACCCCTTCCTCTCCCTCACTCTGCCACCCCTTCCTCTCCCTCACTCTGCCACCCCTTCCTCTCCCTCACTCTGCCACCCTTCCTCTCCCTCACTCTGCCACCTTCCTCTCCCTCACTCTGCCACCCTTCCTCTCCCTCACTCTGCCACCCTTCCTCTCCCTCACTCTGCCACCTCTTCCTTCTCCTCACTCTGCCACCCTTCCTCTCCCTCACTCTGCCACCCCTTCCTCTCCCTCACTCTGCCACCTCTTCCTCTGCCTCACTCTGCCACCTCTTCCTCTCCCTCACTCTGCCACCCCTTCCTCTGCCTCACTCTGCCACCCCTTCCTCTGCCTCACTCTGCCACCCCTTCCTCTGCCTCACTCTGCCACCCCTTCCTCTGCCTCACTCTGCCACCCCTTCCTCTGCCTCACTCTGCCACCCCTCACCGTGTGAAGCAAGAGGTTTTGCCACCAGGATACGAGGCACCATGGCCACGGTTAATTAAGCAACTAGTTCACCAGTGAAGTTAGTCAATTCACCAGTCACAAAGTTGCCAATCCAGTAATCTGATTTCATGTAAAATATTAGCATTTTGCTCCAATTTCCCTCAGCATACAATTTAGAAAGCAAGTTTGAGAATCGTTTCCAGACAATATAACATTGTGTTTTTCGTGTATGTTGTAGCTAAAATTTCATGTCTGGTAATCCCACTGACGCCAACACGAACATGCAAACCCAAGGACACCCAGACACTTTGTACCTACCATTAAAAAGTAGATGTTAAGAGGCAATATAACAATTCTCGCCGTGGAGATGAGCAGACACCACCACACTACTACCTCCTCAGCACTCAACACACTACTACCTCCCTACTCAGTCCTCAGCACTGCACGAAGCTCACACAACCGTATCAATATAATCTTAATGGGAAAAATCTGAAACTCACAATGTTTCGCTCGCTCATATTCAAAGTTTTTTCTTACTAGTAATGGTAATCATGATAATTAAAATAATACTATGATGGTACAAAGGTAAAGATAGTGAAACTTGATGTAGTGTTTACACGTCAAGGTTGGTATGTTGTTAAATCTCAACACGTTCAGTACGAGAACACGACAGGATGTTGACCCTCCCTCATCCTCTCTCTAATTCACACTCTTTCTCCCTCACTCTACAACACTTTCCTCTGCCTCACTCTGCCACCCCTTCCTCTGCCTCACTCTGCCACCCCTTCCTCTGCCTCACTCTGCCACCCCTTCCTCTGCCTCACTCTGCCACCCCTTCCTCTGCCTCACTCTGCCACCCCCTTCCTCTGCCTCACTCTGCCACCCCTTCCTCTGCCTCACTCTGCCACCCCTTCCTCTGCCTCACTCTGCCACCCCTTCCTCTGCCTCACTCTGCCACCCCTTCCTCTGCCTCACTCTGCCACCCCTTCCTCTGCCTCACTCTGCCACCCCTTCCTCTGCCTCACTCTGCCACCCCTTCCTCTGCCTCTACAACTCTCCCACCCTTTCCTCTCCCTCAATCTACCACCCCTTCCTCTCCCTCAATCTACCACCCCTTCCTCTCCCTCACTCTACCACCCTTCCTCTCCCTCACT
Organism: Cherax destructor; assembly: GCA_009830355.1. Classification (NCBI taxonomy): domain Eukaryota; kingdom Metazoa; phylum Arthropoda; class Malacostraca; order Decapoda; family Parastacidae; genus Cherax; species Cherax destructor. Next base: position 26,936 of record WNWK01018751.1, on the reverse strand, counting down.
CTGCCACCCCTTCCTCTCCCTCACTCTGCCACCCCTTCCTCTCCCTCACTCTGCCACCCCTTCCTCTCCCTCACTCTGCCACCCCTTCCTCTCCCTCACTCTGCCACCCTTCTCTCCCTCACTCTGCCACCCCTTCCTCTCCCTCACTCCAACCTAACCCCTTCCTCTCTACCACCTTCCTCTCCTCACTGCCACTCCTTCCTCTCCCTCACTTGCCACCGCATCCTCTCCATCACTACCACCTTCCTCTCCATCACTACCATCCCTTCCTCCTCCATCACTACCACCCCTTCCTCTCCATCACTACCACCTTCCTCTCCCTCACTCTAGCATCCCTTCCTCTCCTCTCTAGCATCCCTTCCTCTCCCTCACTGCACCCATCCTCTCCCTCACTGCCACCCCTTCCTCTCCCTCACTGCCACCCCTTCCTCTCCATCACTGCCACCCTTTCCTCTCCATCACTGCCACCCCTTCCTCTCCATCACTGCCACCCCTTCCTTTCCCTCACTCTCTACCCCATTACTCTCCCTCACTCTAGCATCCCTTCCTCTCCCTCACTCTAGCATCCCTTCCTCTCCCTCACTCTAGCATCCCTTACTCTCCCTCACTCTAGCATCCCTTCCTCTCCCTCACTCTACCATCCCTTCCTCTCCCTCACTCTACCATCCCTTCCTCTCCCTCACTCTACCATCCCTTCTCTCCCTCACTCTACCATCCCTTCCTCCCTCACTCTACATCCCTTCCTCTCCCTCACTCTCCATCCCTTTCTCCCTCACTCTACCATCCTTCCTCTCCCTCACTCTACCATCCCTTCCTCTCCCTCCACTCTCCATCCTTCCTCTCCCTCACTCTACCATCCCTTCCTCTCCCTCACTCTACCATCCCTTCCTCTCCCTCACTCTACCATCCCTTCCTCTCCCTCACTCTACCATCCTTCCTCTCCTCACTCACCTTCCTCATCCCTCACTCATCCTTCCTCTCCCTCACTCTACCATCCCTTCCTCTCCCTCACTCTACCATCCCTTCCTCTCCCTCACTCTACCATCCCTTCCTCTCCCTCACTCTACCATCCCTTCCTCTCCCTCACTCTACCATCCCTTCCTCTCCCTCACTCCACCATCCCTTCCTCTCCCTCACTCTAACATCCCTTACTCTCCCTCACTCTGCCACCGACTTCCTCACTCTGCCACCGACTTCCTCACTCTGCCACCGACTTCCTCACTCTGCCACCGACTTCCTCACTCTGCCACCGACTTCCTCACTCTGCCACCGACTTCCTCACTCTGCCACCGACTTCCTCACTCTGCCACCGACTTCCTCACTCTGCCACCGACTTCCTCACTCTGCCACCGACTTCCTCACTCTGCCACCGACTTCCTCACTCTGCCACCGACTTCCTCACTCTGCCACCCCTTTCTCTCCCTCACTCTACCAACCCTTTCTCTCCCTCACTCTACCAACCCTTTCTCTCCCTCACTCTACCAACCCTTTCTCTGCCTCACTCTACCAACCCTTTCTCTGCCTCACTCTACCACCCCTTTCTCTGCCTCACTCTACCACCCCTTTCTCTGCCTCACTCTACCACCCTTTCTCTCCCTCACTCTACCACCCCTTTCTCTCCCTCACTCTACCAACCCTTTCTCTCCCTCACTCTACCAACCCTTTCTCTCCCTCACTCTACCAACCCTTTCTCTCCCTCACTCTACCAACCCTTTCTCTCCCTCACTCTACCACCCTTTCTCTCCCTCACTCTACCACCCTTTCTCTCCCTCACTCTACCAACCCTTTCTCTCCCTCACTACTACCCCTTTCTCTCCCTCACTCTACCACCCCTTTCTCTCCCTCAATCTGCCACCCCTTCCGCTCTCTCTCTCTACCACCCCTTAAAGGAGTTGAGATTATTATTATTATAATCAAATAGAAGCGCTAAACCACAGGGAGAGGAGTTGAGAGCATTTATGGATGACAAAGAATCGATTACAACCAAAGTGTCAACCTTAAATACATGGACGCGTTTGAGTGCAAAGAGTATGGCTATCAACTCTGTTTGACGGGTAGAGGCCAATTATTGGTTCGTTCTCTAATTTCTTTATGAGAGAAACCGCTCTGTATGACAACACTACCAGCTGCACCAGTGGATTGGTGAAGAAAATCAACAAATAATTTGTGAAAGTGTGTGCTCTGGGACTAATTTATCATTTCTGACAGACAGTGCCACAGTGCCGTGTCTTCCTTTGCAGATGACACCCGAATTTGCATGACAGTGTCCTCCATTGAAGACACTGCAAAACTTCAGGCGAACATCAACCAAATCTTTAAATGTGAAGTTGAATGATGAGAAATTTAAATTACTCCAATATGGAAAACATTGGAAAATTAGAACTAGTGTGGAGAAAATTCTCCAAAGGAGGGGGGTATGCGCCCTTACTACCCTTGTTAAGGACCCCTCACCCTTTCCTCCCTTAGGAAGGGGCCAGACGAGGCGAGTCTGGGTGCATAAACAAAATAATTCAGACCAGATATACTGACCACAGTGTGTCACGAGGTCTGACCAAGTAGCAACGAGTGTATGTGACTTAATATACATTTGAGATGAATGTAACTCTTTGCCGTAACAGGAAGATTACAGTAAACTGTTGTATTAGTTTCTACACTTGAAAATTACAAACATGTGTTCCAGTGATTGAAATTTAGGGAACACAAACATTTTAATTGCCACTTGTAGCAGTATGTAGCAATTGTTGAAATTGTGCTGACCACAGCACCACGAGGCACCTCGTGGCTGCACAAGGCAGCACGAGGCGATCAGATTGAATACAGGCTCCATAGAGGTCATACGACACGAGTGGTCAGGCGGCGCGAGGCGACATAACTCAACAAAGACATTAGTCGTACGCGTCCGTTATTCTAATTTAATCTCCACTAACTTCAGGAAATAAGATAAGAACTCTGTTCCAGCGCGTTTAGTGAATAACATCAAAATCGCGGTATATTCAGAAGTGTGCGCAGCTTTTGATTACGGCAAGACAAACGTAGAGACAATCGCAAGTGAATTCCATCGAAACAAGACGGTGACTTCAGCGGCATTCTACAATCAAGACAGCATTTCCGCCGTATATGGTGGAGCCAACACCATCGCTCAAAGTTACACGAGCAAGGTATGTTTTGTGTTCTTATCAAACAGGGGACTGCGCAGTTCTTGTGGTCAAGAACATCAAAATTTACCTATTGACGGCGGTTATGCGTGGACTTTTAAGTCCAAAACAGTGAGTAAAACGCCTTTCAGTCCATCTACGATTGAAATATGGGCATATGCTCCTTTGGGGCAATAACTCACACATTGATGTTTATCTTACAGCCCTGTGGAGTGTGAGGCCATAGATGTTCCTTTGCAGGAGTTGGGGATGGCTGCGACTTCTGGGATTCATCAATAAGCTAAGTAACATACAGTCCACGTTATCGTTGGAGCCCATCCTCCACAACTAGTATATCGGAGAATAAAAAATTCCAATTACACAATATGGCATCTGCTTGAAAAATGACAGGATGGATAATGAGAACCTTCAAAAATAGAGATGCCAAGCCCATGACACTCTTCAGGTCGCTTGTTCTATCTAGGCTGGAATATTGCTGCACACTAACAGCACCTTTCAAGGCAGGTGAAATTGCTGACCTAGAAAATGTAGAGAACCTTCACGGGGCACATAACTGCGATAAAACACCCAAATTACTGGGAACGCTTAAGTCCCTCAACCTGTACTCCCTAGAACGCAGGCGTGAGAGATACATGTTTATGTACACTTGGAAAATCCTAGAGGGATTAGTACCAAACTTGCACACGAAAATCACTCCCTATAAAAGCAAACGACTTGGCAGACGATGCAACATCCCTCCAATGAAAAGCAGGGGTGCCACTAGCATTATAAAAGACAACACAATAAGTGTCAGGGGGCCCAAGACTGTTCAACTGCCTGGCAGCATACATAAGTGGTATTACCAATAGACCCCTGGCTGTCTTCATGAAGGCGCTGGACAGACACCTAATGTCAGTACCTGACCAGCCTGGCTGTGGTTCGTACGTCGGTTTATGTGCGAGCAACAGTAACAGGCTGGTTGATCAGGCCCTGATCCACCATGAGGCCTGGTCACAGACCGGGCTGCGGGGCGTTGACCCCCGAAATCCTCTCCAGGTAAACTCCAGGTAATACAGCTTAAGGCATCCTGCTTGCCTTTAAAGCAAAGCTTTGGTTTATTTTTTTTTTTTTGGGAGGGGGGGGAAGTTGGGATAGTGATTTGGAATTTGGCAATTTACCTTGCAGTAGGATTTTTATTATTTTAATCAAAAGAAGCGCTAAACCACAGGGGTTATACAGCGCGATGGTCAGGAGAGGATGCAGGGAGAATGGATTGTAAGAGGGAGATGGATGATTAGTAGGGTATGGAGTGCAGCATGACAGTGGATAGTGCAGGGATAGAGGGTAGCAAGAGATCGAGGTAGAAGAGACTGAGGGAGGTGCTAGAGGTATAATCTTCAGAGTTTGTGTAGTAAGTCAGTTTCTGTCAAAAAGTCAACATAAGAACATAAGAAAGAAGGAACACTGCAGCAGGCCTACTGGCCCATGCAAGGCAGGTCCAAGTCTCCAACAGGCTTAAGCCAATGCCCCGACCCAGCCAGGTCAGGTTACATTCACTTAAAGAAGGAACACTGCATCTGATTTAGTAGCACAAGCTAGTCAGGACCTACTCACACCCAACCGCACCCACTCATATAATTATCTAGCCGACCACCTGGAGCTACCGTCTCCAGGTAGTTAGGTCACTACCACTTAAGGAATTAGTATGGCAACTGACCTGGTAGTACAAGCTAGTCAGGTCCAAACTCTCACCCACCCACACCCATTCATGTATTTATCTAACCTATTTTTAAAACTACACAACGTCTTAGCATCTATGACGGTACTCGGGAGTTTGTTCCACTCATCCATAACTATTTCCAAATCAGTGCTTTCCAATATCCTTCCTGAATCTGAACTTTTCCAACTTGAAACCATTGCTGCGAGTCCTGTCTTGGCTGGATATTTTCAGCACGCTATTTACATCCCCTTTATTTATTCCTGCTTTCCATTTATACACCTCAATCATATCCCCCCTAATTCTACGCCTTTCTAGAGAGTGCAGATTCAGAGCCCTCAGTCTATCCTCATAGGGAAGATTTCTGATACATGGGATCAACTTTGTCATCCTCCTCTGTACGTTTTCCAGTGCATTTATATCCATTCTGTAATACGGTGACCAAAACTGTGCAGCATAATCTAAATGAGGCTTAACCAAAGATATATAGAGTTGAAGAGCAACCTGAGGACTTCTATTATTTATACTTCTTGATATGAAGCCAAGGATTCTGTTAGCTTTATTGCAAACACTTATGCACTGTTGTCTTGGCTTCAGATTACTACTAACCAGAACTCCTAAATCCTTCTAGCAATCACAAGTAATAAGATCTACATTATTCAGTTTATATGTGGCATGGTTATTGTCCTGCCCAACATTTAGAACTTTGCATTTGTTTACATTAAACTGCATCTGCCACTGCATCAGACCACTGCATCAGTCTATTCAAATCATCCTGGAGTGCTCTAATGTCCTCATTTGAATGAATTGGACAGCCTATTTTGGTGTCATCAGCAAATTTACTTATGTTGCTATTTATTCCCTCATCTATGTCGTTTATGTAAATTGTAAACAACAGGGGGCCCAAAACTGACCCCTGTGGAACACCGCTTGAGACGTGCCCCCATTCTGATTTCTCTCCATTTATGCAAACTCTCTGCCGCCTATTTGTCAACCATGCCTCTACCCAGGAAAAAATTTCTCCTATTCCGTGTGCCTTAAGTTTCCCCAGTAGCCTCTGATGTTTAACTTTATCGAAAGCCTTACTGAAGTCCATATACACTATCATATTCATTACCATGATCTATCTCCTCAAACACCTTAATGAAAAAGTTAGTAAATACGTAAGACAGGAACGCCCCTTTGTAAAACCGTGTTGAGATTCATCAATCAATTTATGCTTTTCAAGATGGCTACGAATTGCCTCGGCAATTATTGACTCCATAAATTTACCAACTATGGAGGTATGGCTTATTGGTCTATAGATCGAAGCTAAGGACCTGTCACCTGCCTTGTAAATATTATTATTATAATCAAATAGAAGTGCTAAACCACAGGGGTTATACAGCTGCCTTGTAAATAGGTATTACATTTGCCCTTTTCCACTTGTCTGCCACTATGCCAGTTTGTAGCGATATATTGAAAAAATTTGCCAAAGGTTTGCTAAGTTCCTCTTTACATTCCTTTAAAACTCTTGTAAACAGTTCAACGAGAGTCAGGATTAATGGAGGGCCCATCAGCAAGAAGGGAAGGTAAAGAAAGGGCAGCAGAGCGAAGACGCCATTGGAGGTAAATTCTGCGTGCTCATTGATAAAGTGGACAGTCCAACAGAATATGTCGAACAGACACTTGAACCTGACAATGCTCACAGAGAGGAGCAGGGAGCCTCTCCATGAGATACCCATGTGTAAGACGAGTGTAGCTAGTGCGAAGACGGGAGAGTGTAGTCTCCGGACGCTGTCCGGAAACACTGCTGCGAATCCGACGCCGTCAGACGACTTTGAACCATCGGTGTACACTGCGATGGCATGGGAATGAGAACAGAAGTGGTCTAGAAAAAAAGAGCGAGAAGCCGCCGTAGGTAGGCGGGCTTTCACACAAGGTAGAGGAATAGAACAGACACGGACAGCAGGAACTTCCCAAGGGGGTAGGGGAAAGGGTGAAGCCACATGAACATATAAAGGTGGAAGCTGAAGGGAAGACAAGAGTGAATGTAGACGAAGAGAAAAGGGACGAAGTAAACAGGGGCGACGAACAAATAAAGAGCGTCTACTAACATCTGTAACAATCCTATACATGGAAGGATTGCGGAGGTCATGAGATCGAAAATAATAGTGAATGCAATGTGCATCACGACGATCGGACAAGGATGGAATGTTCGCTTCTACATAGAGGCTCTCAACCAGGGAAGAACGAAATGCACCAAGGCATAAGCGTAATCCCTGGTGATGGATGGGATTAATGATGGAAAGAGTAGCAGGGGAGGCCGCCAAATATATCTGGTCACCATAATCGAGGGTTTTAAGGAGGTTCAGCCGGCTGTGACAAGTTGCCTTAAGAGAGGTAATATGAGGTTTCCATGACAATCGACGGTCAAACAGGAGGCCAAGAAACCTGACTGTATCACGTTCTGGAATACGTGATCCGTATAGGTACAATGGATGATCAAAGACCACTGAACGTCTAGTAAACGTAATTTGATGAGTTTTGCCACTAGAAAATTTAAACCCGTGAGTGGTGGCCCAATCAGAAACCCGGTTGATGGCATGCTGGAGGGAAACTGCAATGAGGTGATAGTCAGCACCTACACAAGCTATAGCAAAGTCATCCACATAGAGCGTTGACCAAATATTGGATGGAAGAACAGATGCCAGATTATTTATAGCAAGCAGAAAGTGTGTTGTGCTCAGAACACAACCCTGGGGAACACCTTCAGCTTTGACAAATTCCGGGAAAGCTCATTACTAACCCGGACACGGAAATGTCTGTCAGTTAAGAAGGCCTTAAGGAAGAATGGTAGGTTGCCTCGGAGGCCTAAGGAGTGGGCCTGGGCCAAGATATTATATCTCCAAGTTGTGTCAAACCTTCTCAAGGTCAAAAAAGATGGTGATAACCGAGTGGTTATTAGCGAAGGCATTACGAATATACGTATCCAAGCGCAGTAAGTGGTCAATGGCAGAACGGCCTTTACGAAAGCCATATTGACTAGGGGAGAGACTATTGTGCGTCTCTAAATACCACATCAAACGTCTATTAACTAGACGTTCCATCACCTTGCAAACTGCACTGGTAAGAGCGATGGGACGGTAGTGGGAGGTAACACGTCCCGTAGTACCCGGTTTGCGTAAAGGGAGAACAATAGCAGACTTCCACAGCTGGGGAAGAACTCCTTGCGAGCATATAAGATTATAGAGTTGTAAGAGGACAGTAAGAGCAGACTGATGTAAATGCTGTAGCATACGAATATGTATGCCGTCTGGACCAGCTGCCGATGATCGGCAAGCAGTGTGTGTTGCCTCCAGTTCTTGAAGGGTAAAAGGCACATAAGATTCTTCTCTAAAAGAAGAAAAATCTAAGGGCTTTAACTCGCTGGCAGACTTAGAAGAAAGGAACGTGGGGCATAGATGGAGCCCCTGAGAAATGCGGACTAGATGATTACCAATTTCAGTGGCAACGGCAAGAGGGTGTGCTATATCAACAACAGCAACCTGAAGAACAGGAGCCGGGTCGGGGGAGAATTTACCACTTAATTTCCGCACTTTCTTCCAGACTGCACTCATCGAGGAAGCCGAATTGACAGTAGAAACGTAATCTAGCCAGCAAGTGCGTTTAGCATCACGTATGACACGGTGAGCAATAGCTCTCTTCTGCTTAAAATCAAGGAGTCTCTCTGTGGTTGTTATACCGATACCTGCCCCATGCAGCACATTTCAAACGTACTGCCCGAGAACAAGCAGGAGACCACCAAGGCACGCACTTCTGAGGATGCTTGCCCGAGGTTTGGGGAATAGAATGTGAAGATGGAAGATGAAAAGAGATGTAAAACCTCATCAATGGAGGACGAGGAAGGAACCTCATGAAGGGCAGTAAAATGTGCGTAAAGATCCAATTTCGCCCGGTCAAATTGCCAGCGTGGGCATATTAGGGGCTTTTGGCATGTACATCTCATTAATAACTAAGTAATATCTAAGTAATAACTATGTAATAACTATGTATAACTATGTATAACTATGTCTACCATATATAATTGTACAATGTCTCAATAAAGTATTATTATTATTATAAGGATGATTGGGAAATGATCGCTGTCATGTAAGTCCGGGAGGACAGACCAGGTGAAGTCAAGGACTGTTGAGGAAGAGCAGATGGAGAGATCGATACAGGAGAAAGAATGAGTTCGAGGATCAAAATGGGTAGGAGTACTCGTATTTAAAACATGGAGGTGGAGAGAAGCAAGAAATGCCTCCAACTGAACGCCACGGGAGTCACAGTGCGACCCTCCCCAGAGAAAATGGTGTGCGTTAAAATCACCAAGTAATAGAAGGGGTGGCAGTAAGGAAGAAACTAGATAATCAACATCTGGGATAGACAATGCCCGTGAAGGGAAGAGATATAAAGAACAGAGTGTATACCACTTATTCAAGTGGATACGGACTGCGGTGTAATGTAAGGAAGAAGGAACAGAGCTGATGGTATGGAACACCAGTGCGTATAAGAGCACTTTCGTTAAAGGTTTCATCGAAAAAAGGATCCGATGAATATAACAAATCATAGCCTGAAAAAGGCCTGATAACAGTGGATTGTAATTTGGGTTCTTGCAAACAGACCCCAACAGGGAAAAACTGGGAGAGCAGCACCTGAAGTTCACCCCAGTTACCCCTGAGGCCTCTGATATTCCACTGCAAATAAGCCATGATTTATGGAGAGAAAGATAAGTCAAAGAGAGGAATCTATGGACTAGGGTTAGAAAAGTCCACGTGTGGAGGCAGCAAAAAACCTATAATCAGAGGAGGAGGGCATTGTGAAGGAAGGAGGGGTGTAGACGAAGAGAGAGGAGGAGGAACCTCAGGTGGAGCGGTGTCCATCATCGTTCCAGTCTCTGAAATATATTCTGCGATAGCTTCGAGTGTTTCAGAAGACAAAGATGCAGAATGTGGGACTACATTAGAAATGGAAGGAGAGTGAGCAACTATCGAGGAGTCTATAGACTGTACTAAAGTAGAAGGCAAGGAGATGGAAGACGAAACTGTCGAAGGGGCTTGGGAGGGGACAGGGGATGAAGGTAGTGTACGAGGAGGAGGATGACCCTCCACACGTTACAGAACTAGTCGGAGACGAAGAACCCGGCAATAGGGATTTTTTGCTGGACTTATGAGAAGAAGGGGGGTGCTGAGGTTTAGGCGAAGGACGAGGACGTGTAGACTCAGAACTGTGCGAGTGAGTAGAGGAAAGTGTGGACAGTATGGGATGCCAGGTAGGGACCTCGGAGCCAAGAACATCAAAAGGATTTGAGACAGGGGTGACTGAGGATGTTGTAACCACAGAGGAAGTCGAGGAAGTTGGGACCCCAGAAGTGGGCGACGTTTAGCAATGTGAGAATAGGAAATATGGGGAAGTCTTCCTTGAAGGCGTAGATGAGAGACGGCCATAGCATATGAGAAGCCTTCCACCTCTGAGACAACGGATTTCTCGCTCATTCAGGTAAACCTGACAACGGCGAGAGTATGATGGATGTGCCTCATGACCGTTAAGGCAAAAGGGAGGTAATGTACAAGAAGGACTGGCATGGTCATCGGCACCACAGACTGGGCATTCGGCCATGGACCTGCAATATTTCGCTGGATGACCAAAACGCCAGCAGTTTCTACACTGTTGTGGTGTAAGGGTCACCTTTCGAACCTGTAAACGTTGACCTGCAATGTAGACCGAAGGTGGGAGTTCACGGCAGTCAAACATTAAACGAGCTATATTGCAAGGATAACGTCTTCGCTTATTGGCAGGGAGGACAAAAGTGTCAACCTTAAGAATAGGGAGTTCTTGGAGCTCAAGCTGCTCCAAAATGTCATCACCACATGTCTGGAAATTCCGTTGGACAATGGTGTGGGGTAAAATGACAGTACCACTACAAGAATTAAGAAAATTATGCTTGTCAATAGTGATAGGAATAGTATCTTTGGTCGTAAGAAGGGAAAGATCACGAGTTTGGCCAGCATTCTGGACCGTGATGATGCGAGTGCCACTCCTGAGAGCGTGAAATGAGATATCTTTACCTACATGGCGTAGGAGAGCTTTACCCATACTATGATCGGAAAGATAGGTAGTTGGAGTAGTCGGTCTCAGAGTAAAATACTTTGTCCATTGAGTAGTGTGAAACAAAGTGTTTAAGGGGAGTGTGTGACGTGCTGGTCGTTTCTGAGATGAACGAGAAGGAAGTGTCGAATCGTCATGCAAGGGTCTTGGTCATTTGGATGTGGGACCGGGGGTGGTCCGATGGGAGACGGGCGAGTGATCCGAAAATTGCCGCACCGTCGAGGGAGAAGCCGGAATCAAGGTCAGATATGTAAAAAGGGCCAGTCGGAACCCCGGTACCTGAAGCAGGTGACGAACCGGCACCAGCAAGATGTACAGGGGTATTAGAGATGTCCGAAGAGTTGTCCATTAACGAGGCAGGGTCATTACTGGGTGCGGTATCAGGAAGGGGCCCAGGGGTAGGTTCACAGTTTAGGGCATCCATGGTTAGGTTCACGGGCTAGGGCATCCATAATTAGGTTTCTTTCTTTTTGTTTTTAAGAAAAAAAAATAAAAAAAAAAGAATAAAAAAAAAAAGGGGGGAACGTGGAGGAATAGCTCCTAGGAGGAATGAAAGGGGCATAAATCACCCTCTGCACCCAAGAGGACCTCAACACCGCAAGTAGGGCAGATGCTGTATGGAACCCGTGCCATACCCTACCCTTCACGCCAGTAAACCAGCAATCCGGGATAGCAACCTCACATCCACCGAGCTACCTCGGTGGACAAAAGAGAGGGTGGCCGGATATCCGCCACAAAGCATACCTCCTTCGGTCACCACCCCTGGAATCTGAAAGGTGGCCTCTAGAGATACACCCGTCGACCGAAAGATACCCAAGGCCACCCCCGGGAGACCGGAGAGGGAGGGGCATCCACAGGCGATCCAGATTCCAGGCAAACTACACCACCCCAAGAACCTCAACGGAAAGGAAGACACGGTACCCTTTCCCCTACCTAGGAACTAGAATGCCTGTGGAGGGAAGCTCCCAGGAGAAAAATGGGAAGGAAATAAGGGAGGGAGGAGGAAAGGGAAAAGGGAGGATGGGGAAGATGGGAAAGGGAAGGGGGGATTGGGGGGTAATTAGGTTAGGTCTGAGGAAGAAGACCAAGAGGTCCAATTCCTCAGACCGAAAGCCTCTTTACCACGACAAGGAGCCCCCTTAAAGAGGCGCGTAGTATGTAAAGGAAGTGATTGTCGTGTTGGTCTTTTTGAGCAGAATGAGAGTCAGTGGAAATAATGTCATCAGAAGAAGGTCGTGGTTGCTTAGATACAGGTGGTCTGTGTTGAGGTGGGAACGTGATCCGAAAACCATCGCACTGTATGGGGAGAAGCCGGAAGCTTAGTCAAAACGTGCGGAGGGCAGGTGTCAAAGGAGTCAGGCCGAGCCTCTGTATGCAGAGCGTGGGACAAATGCCACCTGCGGGAGAAAGGTCCGAAGAATTGTCTAGTAACCAGGCAGGTTCGTCAGAGGGTGCTGCTATAGGAAGGGGCCCAGGAGGTACAGACTTGGGACTCCATGGTTAAGTCTTTTTCTTTAAGAAAAAAAAAGAAAAAAAGGGGAGGGGGAGCATGGAGGGGCAGTTCCCAGGGGAAAAGGACTAGTCTCCCCTTCCATGCCCAAGAGGACAACCTCGGCACAGCCAGTAGTGCAGATGCAGCATGGAACCCATGCCATACCCTACCCTTCAAGCCAGTAAACCAGCAATCCGGGATAGCAACCTCATCTACCGAGCCACCTAGGTGGACAAAAGGAAGGACGGTTGGAAACCCACCACATAGCATACCTTCTTTGGCCACCACCACCTGGAATCTGACAGGCAGTCTCCAGAGATACACCTGTCACCTGAAAGACACCCAATGCCCCCTCCCCTGTAGACTGGAGAGGGATTGGGATCTCTAGATGATCCAGACTCCACGGCAAACTACACTACCACAAAGGACTTCAACGGAAGGAGATGGACCCTGGAACCCCCACTCGGGTTTAAGAACTACAAAGTCTAAGGCAGAAACAGGAAACGGAAAGTGGAAGGATGGGAGAGGAAAGGGAAAGGGGGTGACTGAGGATGGGATAGGGAAGGGAGGATTGGGGGGTAATTAGGTTCGGTCCGAGGAAGAATACCAAAAAATTCCAATTCCTCACACCGATAGCCTCTTCACCGGGCCAAGCCCCCCTTGAAGAGGATGCATCTCTTTAAAGACTTTTATACATATTACTAGATACGCAAGATATGCATATGTTACCAGATATGTGTTATATGCCTTACCAGACATATAGTGAGACCTCACGGTGTGGGTGTGTGTGTGTTATATATATATATATATATATATATATATATATATATATATATATATATATATATATATATATATCCTAGTGTTGTTCAAGAAAATTAAACTTTTATCGTAAAAAGAAAAATGCAATCTTCAAAACACTCCAAATATTTTCAATTAACTATAAAATTCAAAATAGCATTTTGCCACCATTGTAGAATGACAAAGGCAAACACAAACTGTAAAATTATATTTATTTCACTTAAAATCAAGTTGGATATCACAAAAGTATAAAAATTTTGTATAAAATATAAAAAGAATTATGCTAATTAGCATAAAATTCATTGCTCTTAGAAACTTACCAGTGAATCATACAAGAAATGAGGGAAGGTTCTGTAGATCATCATTATGTTGATGTGCAATGCTATACCATGTGAAACAATTAATATTTCTATAGTCATTACAAACTTTCTGCCGGTTTGTCATTTGCCAGAAAATACTCTATTGCAATTCTTGCATAACAACGAGTTGCACCAGCGAATATTATACCTTCAGATGAAGCATTAATACTAAAATATTTTAGTGAATGAAAAGAATTTTGATATGTTAATGTGACTTTATAGATCTGGTTAACTTTGAGGTAAACCGGTCGCTTAAACTTGCAAGAACCTCCTCTCCACGTTCCCTGCCAATTTCCTTGAAAAGAGAATCTTGCATACATAATTTACCTTGATGAGGAGATGGAACACAAGAAATACTTACTAGAAATATTGGCTTTGATGTATTAAAATTTTCTAATATTGTAATGGCAAATTTAGTGTAAAATTGAAAATTAAAGTTTTCGCCATTTTTACAGGGAACACTACACAACAGACAAGACTTTATTATTCTCTCTCTTGTCTTTGTTGCACTAACTGAAACAAAGTCTGGCAAAACTGTGGACTGTACACCTTCAATTCTTTGTTGAATAGCCATACTTTCATCATCAGAGAGAATGTCTGACAGCATCACATACTTCCTAAATTCATCAGATGTCATTGCAAGAAACCTCACCAGAGGGAGGAATTCCCACACCACCTGACGTAACTCTGACTCTTGAGCTTCTCTATGATTCTTCATTGTTGCTTCCAATTCACTTTTAATCATATTCTTGTCACAAAGTTTCTCGTCCGAGTCATCTTCGTGTATATTAAGTGCAAAAAAATTATTTGTATTTTTTTGCTCACTTCTTGATGATTCATCTTTGACTGCAGTCAGCTGTGCTATGCCCCTGTGTTTTCAAATTAGAAAAACTCATAAGAATTATTACATTGCATCGAAATATTTTTGAAATGACAAAAATCTCTGCGTAAGAATATTTTTAAATGCAGTAATCTCAATAATTAAAAATTAATCTTTCACGACAGTATTTCTCGAATGTCCAAAATTATGGACATACAGGCTTTTCGATTTTATATTTTAGGGTCAGTCAGGTCAGTCAGTCTTGCCGGATGACCCTTCAGGTCAGATGACTCTGAACCAGCATTATACTTTTCACTACCAGGACTCTTATCCTGGTAACTGGTTGCCCTAAATCCCTTCATAAAGGTTACCTTGCTCGTACTTCAACAGCATATCAAATAATAAAAATCGCTTGCCTCAGATCCAATCAAATATGCTCTCACGAGCCTGTGGGATATCCAAGCCTCTGGCACTCAAAACCCCTCCTTTTTACCTCCTCCTCCAACCTTTCCTAGGATGACCTCTACCCTTTCTTCCCACCACTAGATCTGTACACCATCTCATCTCCATGTCTTATCTCAATCATCATATCCTTTCAGATTCTTGCAACAAATATATTCCAAATAAGATTATTCTTTACTTTTAACATTATTCTTTGCTCATTTACATAAACTATTCCTTGACATTCCGTAAAACAATTCAGTTGACAATTTATTTAATACAAGTACATTTACAAGCATTTTTGCAATTACATTTGCAGTTTTCTTTAGACCATTTTGCTAAGTTCATGTACTTTATGCATTATAATTTTGTCAGTAACATTCTAAAGCATTAAATTAATCAATGATAGAAAAACCAATAAAAAGGAATTATTGTATAAAACTAATAGGAAACTAAGCTTTATGGCATTCTTTCCATCATATATATTAAACACAACTTACACTTACCAAGACACGAGAGCAGAGAACATTTTGCCCTCTGAAGACACGCTGAATCTGGGGTGACTAAGAAGTTTCTTCAGAGACGATGATCTGAGGTGTCTCAAGTATTTGGAATTCAACACTTCCTCAGATGATGTTGCAAGTACCTGCAGTATTTCGCAAAACATGTATATATTGATTCAGAAACTATTAGCAATGTTTACATATACGGTATAAAGGCAATTTTGAATAACACTGAGCACTTGATGCTCCTAGAAAACTTTTATTTCTTAGCAAAAGAATCAAACCATCACTAGGGCCCCTAGCTGTATTAAGTGATGATCCACCATTTACAAAATGCAAGAACATTACTTTCCACCTACAAAAGTCCATCTAATATTTTCCATAAACATCTTGACAGATATTACCATGTTCAAAGTGGAAGTGCCTAGCAAATCCCAAGAACCATTCTCTCTTTAGTAACTTGATTTAACAAGATCACATATGAATGTTTGGTGTATAATTTAGCTTTCTTTCCTCATCATATACACGTATAAACACTCATGTGCTGCAAAATTGTTATGAATTAAGATTGCATTTTTAAATAAACGATTAATTAAAACTGAAATTCAGATCCATGTATAATATAGATGAACTTTTCAATGACTTATTGAATATTAAGCCTTCCACTGTCCAGACCCCTGAAATAAATTTGCTTTCACTATCCAAAAACAACTTCCCCCACCCATCCACAAAAAAATCTTCAGAAGTGTTAGAGAACCTTTCTGAATAATGAAACCAAAAGTACGAAATTTGATGGGAAAATTTACGGAATTACGTTGCCGCAAAGTTAGCGATCTCAGCGCAATTTATTCAACTGCGATTTTTCGCTCACTAAGTAACTTTAGGAAAATTCCATTAATCTAGTAGACCATTTTTTTTTTTATTTCGTTAGTATGCCTTCCATTCCATCGACCGCGCACAATAAACTGCCCATTCAACTATCCTATAGTGATCAGAATTCGGTAATTTGACCAATTTCACACAAAATTAAAAAAATAGCAATTTATAAAATAGTGTCCATAAACAAATAATGAAGGCATTCCTGGGACAAACATTTTCTCTGTTCATTAGTCATGTATTTTAGAAGGTTTCTACTGTGACTGACACTCATTAAATACACGTCAGTCTAGTTAGAGAGACTCCAGCCGCCTCAAGTCTCCCAGGTGAAATCTTCCTCTACGACGGGCTGTTCTAATTACTAAGCATACAGGTACTCGCCGATCCGATGACACCTGGTGCCTGTTCCCGTACCTAGGTCTTGCGCCTGTCTCGTACACATAGTTGGTGGAGTGACGTAGGCTTTGGGTCTGTCACATGATGACACCATGGGTATGAGACCCCATTAATCAGAACTAAATACCACTGCCTATGCTAGGACACTACCTAACTTGAACAGGATTATAGATTGAAATAGACAGTGAACAAGGTTGCGATTGACAGCCAGTTGTAGCTCTGGTGGGAGAGGGGAGGAAAGGGGGTCATGTCTTCAGTGTGATGGTTGACATGAGGATTTCGTTACTCCACTCTACTGTGATCCAATATAATATAAGGATAAGTCGTTCCCCAGCCTTGGTGGTGAACGGACGTGCGTACAGAGCTCCCTGGTGGAGGAGTCAGAGAACTTTGATTTTCTACAAGATGGCGGATGGATACCGGCGACGAGTACATACTGTGTGCATTGATTTGCTGCAGGGAGCCGTGTATCCCCAATGCCAACGTTCTCTTGCCTTTGATTTTGGGGAGACACGACGGGATCTCTAAGGGACATTTGGAATATCCCTGAATGGATCTGCCAGGTTTTTGTCAAGTTTGTATCCGGCAGTGTCTACAATGGAATCGTCGACAGGTATCAGGAGAAGAACATCGTAATCAACACAAACTTGGAGGTATGTCTTTGGGATGCGTCTGCACACTACTTGTGGATAAGGATCAAGAATATTCCGTTGAGGCCGACGAGGTAGACATCAGACAGGTATTTTGCCAGTATGGGGGCATCCATGCTGCCACCATAGGGAGATGGGGCCCCTGGGCCATATGCAGGAAATGCCAGAGGGGTCGTTCTCCCTTAAAATGACCCTTTAGGGGAAATACCGTCTTTTGTTGTGATGGAGGGGTCCGTACTCCAGGTGTCGTGACGATGCAGGACAGCAGAGGACGTGTCGATTATGCGCCACACTGGGCATATGGCAGCAACGTGTGATCGGGCGACGGGCCCATCAATGGGGCTACCGAGGTGAGGACGACGTGCGGACAGAACCGGGTTCCCGAGAGGAACAGGGCTTTAGAGACACCTTTTGGGAAAAAAAGGCGAATGCTGGGGAATTGAAAAAGGATATGCTGTTAAGGAGGCGGGGGGGGGTTTGACTTCCCCCCGAGCCCAAAAGTGAGACAATGGGGCCTGGGGTCCCCCTGAAAGAAGTCCACGGGAGGATGGGACTGTTTTCCCCACCCCCCGTCTTGAGGACCGGGAGGATTCGGGATGTTTGGGGGGAGTTGCAGAGTTAGTGGAATGGATGGAGATGTGGAAGGGGGGGGGGTGGGTGTTGAGGGGGAAAAGGGTCAACTGCGGTCAGTGGTTGTTGCAGAAGGGAGGTGAAAGGCCCGGGGGGGGGGGTCAGGGGTTTTTGAGAGGAGCCGAAGAGGCCAAGTGGTGAGGCGACGAGGGATTACCCAGGCAGAGGCCAAAAAAAGCCTGGGGGGAAATGGCTAAGGGGGGGAAAAGGGGGGACCCGGGAAAAGGTGGAGGTAGAAATGGAAAGGAGAGCAGGGTTTTGGTGGCTTTGCTGGGCCCCAGGATCCGGAGGTGGGGAAAAACCCCCATTGAAAATTTAAATGAAAATTAATGTAAAGGGTTTCCGAGGGGGGTTTAAAAGGGGGAAAGGGGTGGAGGCAACACTGGACGTATGAATGAAAGGATGCTTCCTGGGCAAATTATAGGGGGGAAGGGGTTTTAAATTTAAAGGTTATAGGTTATAACAGGAAGTTCTGGGCTTTAAAGGGGGGGGTGAGGGGGGGGTGGGGGAGACCACCTTTTTCATCTGGGACATGGGGGAAGGGGGGGGGGGTAGAATTGTTAGGGGGAAGGTAGTGGGGGATATTCAGGTGTGCGTTGGGGTTACATGCCGGGTGCAATGATCGTGGGTTTAAAGGGAGGTTTTTGTTGCTTTTTAGCACCCCTTTAAAGGGGCCCTTTTCCCATTTACATTGTGGGATTGGGATAATTAAGGGAAAGGGGATGTACCTACGGGGCGGGATGTATTTTGGGATCCTTAAGGGAGGTTTTGGGGGTGGGGGGGGGGAGGGGGGGGGGGGGAATTGGGGGGCCCCTTGAGGGAGAGGTTTGGGCACGGCGAGGGGGTTTTATAACCTGGATTACAGGTGGCCAGTGTAACCTGTGTGGAGAGGGGTTTTTTCAGACCATAGAGGTTTTTGGGGTTTGGGTTGGGATGGGGGGTTTTTAAGTTTACCTAGTTATTGGAAATTGAATGTGCTTTTTGGGGGGGGGACATTTAGGTTTTTTTGAATGGGGGAAGATTAGGGGGGGGGTAATGGTATCGGGGATGTTGTGAAGGGTGGATCACAAAAAGGTGGAAAGGGGGGTTTTAATGCGGTTTTGAAGGGAATTAGGTGGGGGAAAGAGGTTTTTGGAAATTGGGGAGTGTTAAAAGGGGGTGGGGGGGTCCCCCGGGATGAATCAGAAGGGGGGGGCCAATTTAAGGGGGAGATTCAAATGAAAATTTTCATGCCATTTGGTTAGAGGGGGGTTGGGGGATGTTTTTTGGGGGTAAACCCTATATGGTAAAATTTCAACCGGGGAAAGGGCATGACGATTTATCAGGTGGGGTGCAGGGGGAACGGGGGGGTGGGGACTGTGGGGGGACGGGGGCTGGGGAAGGGTGCCCCTTGTCGCAGCTCCTGTTTCCATGTCTCAGGATCCCTTCTAAAGGGGGGCAGGAGGGTGGGGGGAGGGGGGGGCCCCCCGGGGAAAGTGCCCCAGGTATCGTGGGGGAAAAAAAGGGGGCACCACTATTTTTTGGGGGAAACTTAGAGGGGCTGGGCCCGTTAAAAGATGAAAAAAGATTTTTGGGTTGGCTACGGGGGTGAGTGCAAATAGGGCAAAATCGAAATTGTTGGGGGGTGGGAACGGGGTGGGGGGGGGTTGGGTAAAAAGGGGGTTTTTGGGGGGAAAAGGGGAAAGGGGAAAAAAAAATTTTTTGTTTTTTTTGTAATGTGCTGCAAGTTCCCCCGGGGGGTTTTAAATTTTTCGGGTGATAGAGGCAGCTGTGGGTAGGATGGCAGGATGGGGGCCCGGGGGGAGATAACTCTTTTTTCAAAGGGTCATTGGGGTTTAAGTTTTTGGTTTTTCAATAAATTGTGGTTCTAGGCGGTTTATCCTCTCATGGAAGGGGAAATTTCCCGGGTTTTTCCAAAAATTTTTTGTTTTTTTTGGGGGTTTTTTGGGAAAACATTGGTTGCAGGGGAAAAGGGGTTTTGGGCTGGGGGGGCAAAAGGGGGTATGGGTTTGGGAAAATTTCTGAGGGGGGGGGTTGATGGGGATTTACGTTAGGCGGGAAATTTTTTTGGGGAGGGGGGGGGGGGGGGGGGGGGAAAAATGGACGGGGGAGGGGGGACAGGCGGTGGTGGCATGGAAAGGGGGTCTTCAGGTTTGTGGGGCCCTCTTGCACATCTCATAGTAGTCTGGGAAAAAGGGGGAAAAGGGGGTTAAAGGTGTTTGGAAAAAATTTGGGAAATTTGGGATTTGGGAGATACAGGGGCAGCCACCCCAAAATATTGGGGGGCCGGGGTTTTTGGGTTTAAAAGGGGGTTTTAAAAATTTCCGGCCAGGGTGGGGGGAAAGGGGGTTTTGGTTTCTGCATAATATATTGGATCCAGAACTCAACTTTTCGTAAGGGGGCTAAAAAAAAAGGGGTATCCCCCCCTTGGGGGTTTTTTGGGAAACGGCCATTTTAAATTATTTTTGAGGGGGTTTGGGTAAGGGTTGGAAAATGGTTTGGGGTGGGAAATCAGGGAGGTGGGGGGGGGGGGTTTTTCCGGGTTTTGGGGGTTTTAAAATTTAGATTTTTGGGGTAGTCCTGGGGGGGGTTAGGCGGGGGTTTTTTCTGGTTTTTTTTATATTTTTGTAATTTGGGGGGGGGGTTCGGGGGGGGGGGGGGAACCCCTTTGGGCCAAATTTTTTGGAAAAAAATGCAGGAATAAAGGGGGTTTTAGGTTTGGAAAAGGGGCGGGGTTTTCGGGGGGGGGATAGGCAGTTGACAAGGGGGGCCATTGGGGGGGGGGGAAAGGTACGAAAGGGGGTTTGGGCTCCCGGGGGGGGGGTTTTTTTTTTGGGGGAAAAGGGATTGGGGGTATGTATGAGAATGAAAAGGGGGGGAAGGGGGGGGGGGGGGGTTTGGGGCGCCCGGAAATGTACCCCTTTAAATTTGGGGGGGGGGAGGGAATGGGGGGGTGTCGGGGGGCAAGCAAGGGGGGGTTTTTCTGGCACGGGGGGCCCCTTGGAAAGGGGGTGGCATACGTAAGTGTATGTTGAGAACTTTTATTTGATTTATTTGTATATACCTGATGTTTCCCCCATAATATTTTTGGAAAAACTGTTTTTTCCCTTTATTATGTATATGTTTTTATATATATTTTATATGTGTATAAAACAAAGGAAAAAAAAAAATTTTTTTATGTATGTTCTTCCCTCAGTATATTGATCACGTTGTATTTTAGTATAAATTTTTGTTCATATATTATGTATAAAGGTAAATTTTGAAGACAAAAAATGGCCCAAATTTTGGGGTTTTACATTTGACATAATTTTTCCCCAATTTTTGTGTCATCCAAAAAGATAAAGGGGGGGGGGTGGGGTTTCCCAAATTTTTTTCACAATAAGATAGTGGGGGGTTTTGGGGGAGTGTGGGTTCTAATGTTTTGTGTCAGTCACAATGAGATAAAGGGGTGGTGGGGTGTGGGTTTTAAGGGTTTTTTGGCCACAAAAGAAGTGAGGTGGGAGTGTGGGTTCCAATGTTTTGTGTCATACAATAAGATAGTGAATTTTGGGGGAGTGTGGGTTCCCCAAAAATTTACATTAGGTTATAATAATATACGTTATTAAAATTATTATACCCCCAAAAAAATTTCATTATGAAAGGAATAGTAAAATTTAATTTTTTAGGTCTCTTTTTGGGGATGGGAAATTGGGGGGGGTCCAAAAAATTTTTTGGATTTTCCCCCGTGTTATTAAATACAAATGTTTGTTGCGTTTTTTGGGGTAAGTAACTAAAGGGGAAAAATTGTTATATATTGTTAAAAGGGTTATTGTCAAAAAAGTTCATTGTATGGTTTTTCCCTAGGTTTTGGATGTTTGTAAGTTCGGGTTTTTTTTTATTGCCCCAAAAAACCAATTTTTTTATATAAAGGGAATTAGTATTTTTTGTATTTCGGTTTTCATTAAATATAATAAAAAAAAATGCTTTTTTTATTGTTATGGGGGAAAAAGGGACATTTAATGTGCAAAATTTTATTTTTGGGTAGGTGGGGGGAAGGGGGGGGGGTTTTTTATAATTCTCGATTAATGCTAAAAAAACTTTTTTTTACTGGCAGTTAAAATTTTTTCAAAGAAAGATATGTATTTTTTTATTGTCTTGTGCTTTATTGTCATTTTTTTTATTGTATTTTGGGTTTTTTTTTATTCTCCTTTTTTCTTGGAATTTTTAAAAGGGGATTCATTTTTTTTATTCCTGGGTGTTTGGTTTATTATTGTAATATCCCGTACTGGGGTTTTGGGGAAATTTTTTGTATGTATAAAACTTAAAAAAAATATGAAAAAAAAAAGGGGGGCCCCCAAACACTTTGAAAAATTCCCCATTCTAAACTGCTACCCATGATAAGGGGGTGTTTCAATTGACACCCCACCCCCCAGTGTCAGCCCTCTTACAGTGTGTTGGTCTCCTCACTGAGGGCAGCCTGCTGCCCTTTCTTCAAGGGGCCTGGGCAGTTAGCAGGGGTTTTACAGACTGCAAAGAAAGGAAGGGGGTTTTGGCAAGAAACCCAAAACATTAGTCATTCATTAAAATTTGGGGAAAAAAACATGATCTAGGGTCAATTTTTCAAATTTACTCTTAAAAACAAGGGGAAAAAAATGTTAATTTTTTTTTGAAAAACAGAAAAGGGGGAACTACACCCCCCATTTTTTCCCTTTTTGGGGGGTGTAACTGTTGCTCACTTACCCCCTTTTTCCCCCGAAAGGGGGATAAGGGGAAATTTTTTGGAATATATTCCAAATTTATAATTTACTTTTTTTAACATCTCTTATTCCCCCAAAAAAAAAGAGTAAAATTTTGGATAAAAAAAAAAAAAAAATATTGTTCCCCATTTAAAAACCCATAATTAAAAAACAATTTAAACCATAAAAAACTTGTTGTAAAGGGGCCCTTTTCCGCCCCCCAAATTATGGCAGTTTCTTGACCCCCGGGGGGGTTTTTCATCGCCCGAGGCCTTCCCTTTCCCGGTCCACCCTTATATATATCGTTTTAGCTTTTAAAAAACCACCACCTCCCTAACGAACTAAACCAGCACATCCAACTCTGTCCTGTTCTTTTCTGGTTTTCCCCAAACTCCCATAGAAAATTACTCATTGTGTTCTATTACACTTCTACTGAAACTAAGTAACATCCTGTATCTTCATCTCAATCATTCCATAAACTGAAGATCCTGAATCAGTTTAGAACAACACGTCATACCTTGACAAAAAAAAACCCATTAAGATATACATATATATATTGTCTTTTTATCTAATATTTCTGAAGTTTTTTATAATGCTGAAACGAAAATAAATTATTTATATTAGTGTTTCAGTAATAAGCCTTTCGTGAGAACTTGTTGATGGTCCCAGTTAGGGTGGTGTTTTGGTCTACTTGCCTGATCCTGTGCTGTTCGCGGCCGCTTGCAACAATATTGCAGTTTGGCTAGGTCGGTTCTTACTTTCTAGCAAGCCGTTTTATTGCCTCTGTCAGGAGCTAGCTTATCTAGGGACTTTATCAGTCACATTGTAAATAGTTGAGTTCACACACACATTACTCTTGAGTACTATTACAGTAATGTACTAGACTGAACTGTTAAGTATTTTAGTGTTCAGTATAATACCTACAGAGCTGATAGCGCCATTTATATTTATGTACGAGTAAAATATATGATAATTTAGTTACAAAAAGTTGTGTAAGACCATATCTTCTTAATTAAGTTTCTTAATTGCAAATATTTTCAACCTAGACAACTTTCTTTTAAAGCTCTCTGCTTTTACTTGGTTTGAATTCAGTCAGTTGTAATTCCAAGTGCTGCTGAGAAGCCACATAATATACTGGGTAACTGGACTAGAATTATGACTAACAAACTGTTGAAAGCCAGAAACAGGCTAGATCTAGAGGGGATCAATAAGTATTCTAGTATCCTAGTATTCTCTGGACATACCTTCACTAATAGATGTCGCATTTTGCAACATACCGTCATACCAGGCTAGCAAATAAATAACACCAATTTCAAATATTTTCTGAGAAAAGTTAAGTTTCAAATTAAATTTAAATACATTTCCATGGCATAAACTATCCTCTTGGTAGAGGACTAGCTCATAAAATAAATCTATTAATCAGCAGCTATTATTTCAGGAAGCATATTACGTTTTACCATTACTACTCCTCCTACAAAATACTAGACAAAATGTCTCAGCCATCCCATTACTCTCCACATTATCTGGAGTATATCTGGAGGCTGTTCCAGGGATCAACGCCCCGCGGCCCCGTCCGTGACCTCCTATTTCATAAATATTTACCAGTGTAACTATAGCTCTAATGTTGGACAAACGAATGATAAAGGATAGTGGTAGTGAACTAACAATGCAATAAAGGAAGGTCAGTTGTACCAAGCACATCCAAGTGTAACAAGTTTCCAGTAAAGAATAAATGGCAATACATTGACTGGAACAATGCACAAATAACCCACAAATAGGAGATTAAAACTTATGACAACGTTATGGTCTGACTTGGACTATTAACTAGTCACACAAGCGCGAAGGGAAGGGAACCAGAATAAATACGAGGGGAAGCAGAGTACGGGAAAGGTAGAACAGAGGTTCGTCTATTCGTCAGGAACTGCATCCTGATATGGGTCTTAATCCTAAGATGACCTGTGAGGATCTCTAAGGAAATGTCGATTTAATTAACTGTTCTGTGGCAACGATCAGGGTCTGTTTGTAGTCCCTGGCCGTTCCACTGTCAAACAATATATGTGCTGCAGGGGCTGAGGCCATCAGACCTCCCATCGTTGTCTGTGGGCCCAGTGTTGGGTGGTTGGGTAAATTTGCAAATAAATGCATGGACTTTTGTCCATGGTGCATAATTCAAGGTCTTCACAATAGTTCTGAATGTCTGTCTCTTCTGGGGTATAAGTTTCATATAATATTTATGGCACCGGGTTGTCTACATTTGATGGCTCAGGGTAATACAAGATGGCTTGCTCTGTTTCCTTGGGCAAAAGTGTTCCTCACTGGTGACTGTTGGTTGAGGTTGACATGTTGGCGATAGTCTGTTCCTGCAGCATGGGGCCTGTTGGGGCTGCTGTCGGGGGGGAGTTTGGGCAGAAGTTTTTTTTTTTTTTTTAATTTAAAATTTTCCCAACAAAATTAAACAAATGATCGCTAAGTCGCATAAGTTCAAACCTGATTAGACATGTGTTTTTGCAAAACTTCCCTCATCACCAAAATACAATATATTCCACCGACCTCCTACCACTGTCTGCTGGACGACACGTGTTGACGCCCGCAGGTGACCCCGGGAAGAAAGTACAAAACCCCTACCATGTCACCCCCGTCACCCCCTGCCCCGACACCCTGACCATCCCCCTTTTTTTTCCGACCACCCCTTTAATAGGTACCTCTCCCCCCCCCCCCTCCCCCCCCAACAGAATACCCATAGTTAATTCCCAAACCCGAGAAAATTTACACCATGTCCAGCATATATAACCGATTTCCTGCCTATAAAACCTGTCCCAAACCCTCGGATACGTGGCCCCGGGGAGCCTCCCCATTACCCCCCTATGTATATACTCAACCACCAAGAAACACCCCCCCCCGTCCTCTGAAAGCCCCACCCAAACACAAAGCCCTGGGGTCACCCCCGCTCCACCCTCCGAAAAACCCCACTAAACCACCCCCACCCCCCCAAACCTATCACAGAAATACAGAGAAGCCCCTTTCCAGGACCCCACATGATCCAAAAAACCCATCCCTAATAATGCCCATCCAAAACAACTGTGCACGTAGAAAAAAAACCCCAATAAAAACCTATAACCTGTTTCACCCCCTTTTGGGTGGTATTAACTTCTTCATCCAACCACAATTTCCCAAATTATAAAAAACCTGCCCCCTGCACCACACCCCCCCTTCTCCCCACTCTATCCAACACCACTTTAAACCCCCCCGGCTCCCCAAATCAAGGAGGGAAACCCCAACAGCCTCACACTCAACAGATCCCTACCCCCCCACCACCTACGCCTCCCCAGACCCCATTCACCCTTTTCCCGCCCCCCGACCCCCCCCTACCACATATTCTTGCTTAACAAAAACTTTAAGCCTTTTCTTAACGGTATCAAACCCAACCCCCAACCCCAACCCAGTAGTCACCACCTCCCCACCAACCAATGCCTCCCATGATCCCCAAAATTTAAAGAAAACCCCCCCAAAACCCCTATCACATCCCCAGAGGGGTATGCAGCAACAAACCATATTTTTCTATATACTAAAACATTTTCCACCACCGCCCTTTGTACAGTGTTTCCAGACCAACCCCCCCCAACCTTTTTAGCTCTGTCCACCACTCCCCGAATTCAACTTTGCCAATTTATCGACTGAATATCACCCCGCAAAATTTTTAACCTATCGACACTTAACCGCTCCTACGTCCAATCCCTCCCACCCATGCACCTACTTCCCAAAAAACTTTTTCCCCCTATTCACCCTCACCCCGCTTCCCAAAAAACCCACAATCCTATTCCCAAAGAAAAAAGGCCCCCACTACTACCCACCAAGACGGATATGACATAACCCACTATGCCCGACTCACAACCCTTCCCCCCTCCCCCTCCCAAACCCCTTCCCAACCAGTCTATAGAAAGGATCCTGCATAAACCCAAAAAAGGTTTTCGAAGAGGGCAACCCGCCCAAACCCCCTAACTCACCTTTAACCCCATTCCCATTTACCTGGGCCCTTTTCCAAAGCCCGGTCAATAAAGTCCTAACCCCCCCGATTTCTTCCCCAACCCCAACCCTAACATAACCCCCTACAAAATTTATCTCGCTATCATATGCAGTCTCCCAATCTAAACCACACCCCTCCTCCCCTCTTGTTATCCAAAACTCCCCAATCCTTTTGCCCGTCCTTATCCGCCCCCGGCCCCCCCGTTCCCATCATCTAAAACCTTCTCCAACACCCTTTTTTCGATTCCCT
>WNWK01018750.1:0-39251 GCA_009830355.1 Cherax destructor | reverse complement strand
ACAAAGCAATTGCATCTGCTCGAAAAATGACGGGATGGATAATGAAAACCCTTTCCCAAAACCGGGGATGTCGCCCATGTTGACATTTTACAGATCGTTTTGTTCTATCTGGGCTGGAATATTTTTTCCAACTGAAACCTTTCGGCGGGTGGAAATTGCTGACCTTAAAATTGCAGAGAACCTTCACCGAAATAAGTGCGAAAAAACCACCTCAACTATTGGGAACGCTTAAGTTCCAAAACCTGTACTTTTAAAACCCCCAGGGGGGAGAGATAAAATTATTAATACACATGGAAAATTCTCGAGGGCTTAGTACCAAACTTGCACACAAAAACCCCTCCGAAAGAAAGAAAAAAGACCCGGCGGGCGTGTAACATTCCCCCAATGAAGAGCGGGGGGCCAACTAGCACGTTGGGGGACAACAAAAAAGTGTGAGGGGCCCAAGATTTTTTCAACTGCCTCCCAGCATACATCAGGGGGATTACCAACAACCCCCTGGCTGTCTTCAAGCAGGCACTGGACAGGCACCTCAAGTCGGTACCTGATCACCCGGGGCTGTGGTTCGATTGGACGGGTGGGGAGCGGTAACAGCCGGTTGATCAGGCTCTGGCCCAACAAGAGGCCTGGCCCAAACCGGGCCGCGGGGGGGCCCCCGGGGTTCCCTCCCCAGGTAGACCCCAGGAAAAAAAGGTGGTAAGTTATTTGGGGCCCTTTTGGTTTTTTAATGGGGTTGGGATTATAAGTGGAAATTTCGGGGGGGTTGGTCCTGGGAATATGTGTTGGATAGGTCCCATGAAAGGCGTTAGGTGGAGTGTTTGAATTTGGGGGATTTTTTTTGGGCCAGTTTTTTACCTATGGGGGAAAAAGGAAATCATTGAGTTTGTTTGCTGTTTCTTGGGTGGGAATAGGGGTTCATCTTGGTTTTGTTAGTTTGATTGTTCTGTTTGTGGATATTTTTTTATTTCCCCAAATTTAATGGGTTTTGGTTTTTTATATCACCTTTTGTTATTTAATCTGTTCTCAAAATAAATTTTTTTGACCTTATCAGACTCGTTAGGTTTGATGAGAAAATTTTTTTTGTTCTCTCGTTATTTGACCCATTCTGTACTGTTTTTCATATAGGTGCATTATATTAATGGTTGAGTATGCGGGGGGTTACCGGGGACAAATTTTAATCTTTTAGTTGTGTTTTGTTTAGTTTTGGGGGCCCGTTTATTATAAAAAATTGGGTATTTTTAAAAAAAAATTTTTAAAGAATAAGTCAATATCTGGGAAGTTGTCTATTTCTGTTTGCCAGTCAGTGTTTGTCATAGCTGTTATAAAGTTATTTATAGCTGTCTCATTATGTAGTCTGAAGGTAACTTTAGTAGTCTCTAGTGGTAATTTTCCGAGATTGGTTATGAGAAAGGGTGGGTAGTGGTCTGTGGTATTGTCTGTGATTATGCCTGATTTTAATGGGGATATGGTGTTAGTCCAGATATGGTCTAATAGCGAGGCACAGGTCTCAGAGATTCTCGTAGGTTTTGTTATTGTCGGGAGCAGCAAGCAGTTGCTCATTGTGTTTGTGAATTCAGTTACTTGTGGGTCCTGATCTTGTAGGAGGTTTATATTGAAGTCTCCTGTGAGGATTAAGTGGTCTTTGTTTATGTGTGCATCAGTAATCATACTTCCTAATTTTTCACTAAATTGCTGAATGTTTGACTGTGGTAATCTATAGATGTTTATAACTGTGAGAGGTTTTTGTAGGTATTTGGATTTAAACTTAGCTATTATATATTCTCCATGTTCATCTCTTGTGCATGTATTGTTAATACATTCAAGCTGGTCTGAGTAGAACATAGCTGTGCCACCTCCTTGTTGGTCTTCCCTACAATTGTGTATGGCTGTGTAACCAGGAATGGCATAGATATCTGTAGTATGAGGCTTTAACCAGGTTTCAGTGAGGGCAATGATGGACATACTGGCCTGTAGTGAGTTTAATAATGCTGTGAGGTCATCAAAATGTTTGCTTAAAGATCTGACATTGTAGTTAAAGATAGTTATGTTATTGTTGGCTTTGAGTAGTGTTTTAGCCTGTTCTGCTGTGTAGTAATGACAGTTGTTGTTAGGTTCATGTAAGTCATTTAATAGAAGGGTGGTATCAGGATCAATGTTTGAAATCATAAGATTTAGTGTGATTCTATAATTAAACTTAAAAATAGAACAACGCAAGTAGACTTAAGAATAGGACAATGCAAAAGGATTTCTTGGCACGTGAGTTAGTACGTTGGATATGTTTACAAAAATGAAAAAATGAGCTAAGGTAGTCAATTTACAGCTAATAAGAATCTAAAACTATAGCACCTGAGTTAGTTAATTAATTAAACAAAAGTTTATATATGAGTGTGATTCTAAAAAGACTTAAGAACAATGAATAATGCTAAACTTAAAGATATGATATCTGATAAATTGATTTTACTAGCTATTAGATTAACACAAATTCAAATTCAAATTCTTTATTTCAAGTAATATACAAGGTGGTGGTGTACTTATAATTATACATTTAATAAAGTAGATATTACAAGATGGCCAATAATATGCCTAGGTATGCCTAGGCTTTTCAGGCAGTCTTATGATAGGTCTTACTCAATAGCGACACAATGATTATACAGATAGTAAGGTTAGGTAATTGTAGTGATTAACTAGGTTTACAAAATTTAGGTACTGGAATTTAAACATTTAAGAATTTAACAATTAGTTTAAGAAGTTAGCAATTAGTTTATATATTAATGATAAAGGTGATGTATTGGCATAATATAGTTTCTATATTGGAGTGTCTTAGGCAAACTTATGACTAGCTTAAGAATTATGAAGCAATAGTTGTATTAGAATTTTGGTTAGTACTGTGCAAATTAAGGGGAATCACAGATATCAATAAGTGTATTTTGATTTGGATATGTGCAAGATAAAGTAGTTTTCATGTGGTTAGCTACCGGTTGGGTGCGTGAGATAAGATGTTTTTTAACGGTGCTTTTGAAAATGGAGGTTGTGTCTGCAGTTCTAGAGTTTTCAGGCAGGGAGTTCCAGATTTTAGGCCCTTTTATGCGCATTGAATTTTTGTATAGATTTAGTCGGACACGGGGAATGTCAAAGAGATGTTTATGTCTGGTATTATGTCTATGGCTCCTGTCACAACTGTCAAGAAAGTGTTTTAGCTCAGGGTTAAAGTTGGAATTAATGGTTCTATAAATGTAGATAGCAGAGTAGTAAGTATGGATGTTCTGAAGTGAGTAGGTTTAGGTCTACCTACCTGGAGTCTACCTGGAGAGAATTCCAGGGGTCAACGCCCCCGAGGCCCGGTCTGTGACCAGGCCTCCTGTTGGACCAGAGCCTGATCAACCAGGCTGTTACTGCTGGCTGCACGCAGTCCAACGTACGAACCACATCCCGGCTGATCAGGTACCGACTTGAGGTGCCTGTCCAGTGCAGGTCTTTGAAGAGTGGGGGGATGCGCTGCCTAGCGTTGGATTGCGTGATAATTCTTACTGCGGCTTTTTGTTGGGTTATTATTGGCTTTAGGTGGGTAATTGCTGTTGATCCCCATGCACAAATGGCATATGTGAGGTAGGGATAGATGATTGAGTAGTATAGTGTGAGTAGGGCTGATTGTGGTACATAATACCGTATCTTAGAGAGGATCCCCACAGTTTTGGACACTTTCTTTGTTATGTGTTGGATATGGGTGCTGAATTTCATACTGCTGTCAAGGTGAAGGCCCAGGAACTTGCCCTCGTTATGTTTAGCAATAGGTGTAGTGTTGGTCTTAATGTTTAATTGTGGATCATCTGTTCTGTTGCCAAACATAATATAGAAGGTCTTATCAGTGTTGTGTAAGTTTATTGGCTGTCATCCATGTTGATATTCTTATTAATTCGTCGTTAACAATGGTATTAAGCGTGGCAAGGTTTGTGTGGGAGATGACATAAGTTGTGTCGTCAGCAAAGAGTATTGGTTTCAGGTGTTGATACATTGGGAAGATCATTGATGTATAAGAGGAAGAGCAGGGGACCAAGGACACTTCCCTGCGGTACTCCGGTGTCTAGTGGTAGTGTCGTGGAGGATGTGTCTTTAATAGTGACATACTGATACCTATTAGTGAGGTAGGATTTGAAGTATGCTAGTGCATGACCTCTTATTCCATAATGGTCAAGTTTGTGGAGTAGGATGCTGTGGTTTACTGTGTCCTACTGGATATTCCTTATTTTCGAGTGCTGTGTAAAGCAGGTCTATCATTTTTACTATTGCATCGTTAGTGCTTTTATTTTTCCTGAAGACAAATTGGCAGGGGTTGAGTATGCTTTGTGTCGTTATAAACGAGTATAATCTCTTGTGCACAAGTTTCTCGAAGATTTTGAATAGCAATGACCACGTAAACTGTAACTGCAATGCAACTAATTGTTTTAAATTGTTATCTCACTCAATTAGTTGCATTGCTGCAATTAATTGATATGTTCAACTTATATTCAAACTTTATAACTTAGATATGCAATTATACTTATTTTATAAATTGTCAACCATAACTTTTTACCATGTAGTCTAGAATAAAGTAGTCTTAAGAATGCCCGCAATGCACAGCATATTAGGGGCTTTTGGCATGTACATCTCATTAAGAAATATATCTTGTCTACCATGTATCATTGTACCATGTCACAATAAAGTATTATTATTATTATTATTATTGATATAGGCCTATAGTTATTTACGTCTGTAGGGTCACCACCTTTGTGTATTGGTGTAACCCTTGCTGCTTTGAGTACCTACCTGGAGTCTACCTGGAGAGAATTCCAGGGGTCAACTCCCCCGCGGCACGGTCTGTGACCAGGCATCCTGTTGGACCAGAGCCTGATCAACCAGGCTGTTACTGCTGGCCGCACGCAGTCCAACGTATGAGCCACAGCCTGGCTGGTCAGGTACCGACTTCAGGTGCCTGTCTAGTGCCTGCTTGAAGACAACCAGGGGTTTGTTGGTAATCCCCCTGATGTATGCTGGGAGGCAGTTGAACAATCTTGGGCCCCTGATACTTATTGTGTTGTCCCTCAACGTGCTAGTGGCACCCCTGCTCTTCATTGGGGGGATGTTACATCGCCTGCCAAGTCTTTTGCTTTCGTAGGGAGTGATTTTTGTGTGCAAGTTTGGTACTAAGCCCTCGAGAATTTTCCATGTGTATATAATAATGTATCTCTCCCGCCTGCATTCTAGAGAGTACAGGTTTAGGAACTTCAAGCGCTCCCAGTAGTTGAGGTGGTTTATCGCACTTATGCGTGCGGTGAAGGTTCTCTGCACATTTTCAAGGTCAGCAATTTCACCCGCCTTGAAAAGTGCAGTTAGTGTGCAGCAATATTCCAGCCTAGATAGAACAAACGATCTGTAAAGTGTCAACATGGGCTTGGCATCCCTGGTTTTGAAGGTTCTCATTATCCATCCTGTCATTTTCCGAGCAGATGCAATTGCTACTTTGTTATGGTTCTTGAAGGTGAGGTCTTTGACATTAGTTTTTCGCTCTATTGTGTGGTTGGAATTTGTTTTGTACTCCGATGAGATTTTAATTTCCTCACGTTTTCCGTATCTGAGTAATTGAAATTTCTCATCATTGAACTTCATATTGTTTTCTGCAGCCCATTTAAAGATTTGGTTTATGTCTGCTTGGAGTCTTGCAGTGTCTTCAACGGTGGACACTGTCATACAGATTCGGGTGTCATCTGCAAAGGAAGACACAGCACTGTGGCTTATATCCCTGTCAATGTCTGATATGAGGATGAGGAATAGGATGGGAGCAAGTACTGTGCCTTGTGGAACAGAGCTTTTCACAGTAGCTGCCTCAGACTTTACTCTGTTGACTACTACTCTTTGTGTTCTACATGTTAGGAAATTATAGATCCATCTACCAACTTTTCCTGTTATTCCTTTATCACGCATTTTGTGTGCTATTACACCATGGTCACACTTGTCAAAGGCTTTTGCAAAATCTGTGTATACAACATCTGCATTCTGTTTATCTTCTAGAGCATCCAGGACCTTGTCGTAGTGGTCCAGTAGTTGGGACAGACAGGAGCGGCCTGCTCTAAACCCATGCTGTCCTGGGTTGTGCAATTGATGGGTATCAAGATGGGTGGCGATCTTGCTTCTTAGAACCCTTTCAAAGATTTTTATGATATGGGACGTTAGCGCAATTGGTCTGTAGTTCTTTGCTATTGCTTTACTGCCCCCTTTGTGGAGCGGGGCTGTGTCTGTTGTTTTTAGTAACTGCTGGACGATCCCAGTGTCCATGCTCCCTCTCCATAGGATGTAAAAGCATGTGATAGGGGCTTCTTGCAGTTCTTGATGAACACGGAGTTCCATGAGTCTGGGCCTGGAGCGGAGTGCATGGGCGTGTCATTTATTGCCTTTTTCGAAGTCATTTGGCGTCGTGGTGATGTCAGAAAGGCATGCGTCTGTCAAGTTCTGTGGCACTCATAAAAAATTCATTTAGGTTTTCGATTTTCAGTCTGGTTAGTGGCTCGCTAAAAACTGAGTCATACTGGGATTTAAGTAACTCACTCATTTCCTTGCACTAGTTGTGATTATAGAATTTATTAAAGGCAATATAATGAAAATCAAAGTTAACTATTAAAGGAGAAATAAGTGCTAAAGTGTATAAAAGTGTACAAAAGTAAAATTAATTAATATTAAAAAATAGCTTGAAATAAAATTTTAGGCAGTTAAGGTGATCAATAATATATAGAAATGAGGTTGGAGAATAGGATAAAAGATAAGTACAATTTTTAGCAAATAAGGTGATTAATAGTAATTATAAATTCTAAGCAAGTAAGCTGATAAATATATATAGGAATGTGGGTTGAAAAATGGGCACAAGTAAAAACTGTATGTATTTAAAGACATGTCAAGATATCTTATTCATGAAATAAGATACCTGCTTGTAACAGATAATTGAAATGTAGATATAAACCCAAATGTACAATTGTTAACCCCTTTGGGGCCTAGTGCCTAGGCCTTTTGTGTATCCATATGCTCTTGCGCTACCGTCCACAGGATGGATATGGGGTGCACAATAAACTAGCCACTTCGGTGGCAAAATCTAAAAAAAAAAATCTATGTATTTAAAAATAAAAATAAAACTATGTCAAAAATATTCATCAAAGGATAGACAAGTACTTAAATGAGGTAGATGGGCAAAACATACACTACACTATACGTAGGGGTTTGGTTTTGGCATTGTGTTTAGACAGTCTCTGTAATATTTGCATCCCTAAGGAATCTTGATAGTTCATTCTCATTTGTGATAGTATACAACTGACCTACACTTGTTTTCTTCACTAGAATTTTTCCATCCCGGGTGAAACATTGGTGGATTTTATCATTATACTCTCGCTTAAGTTTTCTGATTCTATACCAGAGGTTCTGACGTTTTTTTGGTCAGACACTCATTAATGAATACTTGTTTTCTGGCTATAATAGATGATCTAATTAGATCTGTTTTCCTGTCATGCGTGGTGAATCTAATCATAACACTTTTTCTACCATGGGAGCCTAGTTATTATTATTATTATAATCAAATAGAAGAGCTAAACCACAGGGGTTATACAGCACGGGAGCCTAGTAATCGTGCTTCTTTTATATCTGTCACTGGTACATTTACGTTTATTTGATCTTTGATGATCTGTAAAGTAATGTCTTTACTGTTTGCTTGGATCATATCACTGGGAAAGAATGGACTGTTCACTATTACTGCGTCTGATAACTTTTCTTGCTCGGTTTTGTCCTCTTGTAGTGCAAGGTAGTCATTAAACTGGTTATCCATGTTGTTCTTCCGCTCCTTTACTGCTTCCTCAACCTTTGCGTTTATAGATGTTATCTGTTCAGTGTGGCTATTAATGACAGTTTGGAGGGTTTTGCCAAAATCAGTCATTCCAGTTGTTGTTAACTTTTGTTCAAGGCTGAGGATTTTGTTTTCAAGTTGTGTCATCCTGGTATATCTTGTTGTAGAAGTGCTTTACGTTGGTCCATATTTTCATTGATTAATTTGATGATGTATGACTTTAGTGTATCTGGATCATTCGTCATACCTGAGAGATTATCTGGGGTGAAGCCAGTGAAGGGGGAGCTTGTGGGAGAGGCAGCCATGTTTGTTGTTGATGCGTCGCCCTGGGTGGTGGTGAGGGGGGTGGAGGGTTTACCGGCGTCCTGGGTAGACAAGTTGATTAGTAGATTTCTTGGTGTTTTCTTGTTGATTTTGGAATTGGTTCTTCTGATGTTACTTCTCATTTTTAACACAGTAGTCGGGGAAGTTGGTGCGGCAAGATGAAGCTGTAGGCTGGTAAGCTGTAGGCTGGTAAGTTGTAGGCTGGTAAGCTTTAGGCTGGTAAGCTGTAGGCTGGTAAGTTGTAGGCTGGTAAGCTGTAGGCTGGTAAGCATTTGTTTGGCAGTGGGGTGGTGCTTTGGGTTTGTGGGAAATCTTCCTTTAATCGTCAGTTTATTTGGTTTGTAGGTCTCACTGCTGGTATTCTTGGATCATTCTGGATGCTACGTAGGTTAGTGCAGTTTTGCTTGCAGCTAGGTCATCATAGGAGCATTGATAAACTCTGGGTGATGAGAAAAATACGGAGCTCAGATGCCGCTGCCGCTGCCACTGCCGCATGTGTTGTTAAAGTTTAGGACAGAACAATATGCTTATGCAGCGTGTTGCATGCAAAGAGTATGTAACCTTTATTCGGAGCATGTTAAACACACCCACATAGGCTCCCCTCCAACCAGCGAACCATCGTTAAGGGTTTGGTGATGGAGCCCCATCATCAAATCAAAGACTCGGTTCAGCCAATTAAATGCGAGTTTAACAATGACAAAGGTGACGTGGATACCACTCGCAGTTTGTCATTGGAATTCCTGCATAGAGCTGGTTGTGGAAAGTTGTCTGTCTTTTGGCTGCTGCTTAGCCTAGACAACTGTGGCGTGCACTAAACACTACTCCTTTGTATATAGTGTACATATGTGTAAACAGCCCTTTGTTATACTTGGTGAAGGAAAAGACAAAAGTCTTATATAATAACAATTACTTGGTGAAGGAAAAGACAAAAGTCTGGAATTAATCTAACTGATTTTTTAAGGAAATATTATTTCAATACATCTTCTACTGTGTTTCTTTGCTCCAAGCTCCCTTTTACACTCAGGTTAACAGGCCATTGAACCTGAGGTTGTAATACAGCGGATATTAGTAAAGCCTTCCTGCGAATTGGGTTACAACCACAAGACAGGGATTACACCAGGTTCTTGTGGGTGGCGAATAGCGAGGTACCTGAGCAGGGTACGAAACTTACAGATTTAAGGCTGCGTTGTTTGGTGCCACGAGCTCACCGTTCTTACTGCAGGCTACTATAGATTATCACCTAGCAAATTGCAACAGCCCCCTCAAAGAACTATTGAAGACCTTATTTTATGTAGACAATATGCAAGGCACCACTTCTGATGAGGGGAAGTTGATGGACATCTACCAGGAGTCCAACGGGGAGATGCTCTGGGCTAACATGCCACTGAGGGAATGGGTAACGAACAATCCTGCATTGCGAGACAGGGTGGAACATGATTATGTGGGTTATATGGTGCCTGAGGTAACCTCAGTATTGGGGCTGGAATGGGAAATTGGGGAAGACAGACTTAGGGTGAAACGGAAACCCGACGGGGGCGGGAAGCTGACAAGAAGGTCCCTGTTAAGTAAAGTCCAGACTGCCTTTGACCCACTGGGTATATTGATACCCATTACTATTCGTGGGAGAATGCTAGTACAGCAGACCTGGGAGCTGAACCTGGGTTGGGACGACACACTGCCAGAAACTATCTGTCAGGAGTGGGATCTAGTTAACAAAGATTTAGCAGAGCTCCACGAATTCGCATTTCCTAGGTCCCTCGGGTGTACTGGACAAGATTATGACCTGCATGTCTTCTGTGATGCCTCATCCCGGGCATATGGGCCCGTAGCATACTTGGTAGCTGGGATCCAGGTTAATCTGGCCACCAGCCGGGCACGGGTGACACCCCTAAAAGTGTTCAATACCAAAGCTAGAGCTCACAGTGATGTTGCTGGGAGCAAGACTGGGAAAGTATGTAAAGGAAGTGTTAAGTAACCTGAAGGTGATCCACACATATATATGGACAGACTCGGAGGTAGCCTTACAGTGGGTACAGAACGACAGGTCCACACTCCCCTATGTCAGGAATTGGGTGAAGGAGATACGGGAGCTACAGTCAGCATCCACAATTTTAAATGTACCCACAGATCAAAATCCGGCTGAACTGATTAGCAGAGGGGTGACACACAAAAAAACTGAGTAAAAGCGAGATTTGGTTCAAAGGCCCGGACTGGTTACCAGCGAAAGAGCGCTGGCCAGAGCAGAAATTCGGGGAGACGACCAGCGGCATAGTGCATTTCGTGGGGGAGTCAGGCAATGAACTACTAGACCCCAAACACTACTCATGGAGGAAACTAGTGGGAGTCACCGAAATGGTGTTTCGATTTGTGAGAAAGCTGACTGACAAGGTAAATAGAGGCCGACAGTTCTCACTCCTGGGTCCCAGAGAGTACTGGATACAGCAGTATCAGAAGGAGAGGTTTCCAAGAGTTCTGGAGGTACTGGCTGCTGGGCAGCCAGACACAGCATCAGGTCTTGTACCGGACGGCGACTCAGGGAGCGGTAAGCTGGTCAATTCATTGGGATTGTTCTTGGATCATGCTGGTCTGATAAGATGCAGGGGAAGATTACACACGCTGAGCTCAGTTATGGGGCCAAACATCCGTGTTATTGGGAAAGTATGGGTGGTTGTCAGATTGATGCTCATCAGAGGACAATGCATGGAGGGTTTGGAGATACACTCACCTGCCTTCGTCAGAATTACTGGGTGCTGAAGGGCCGAGCTGCAGTCAAAAGGGTGATAAGGAATTGCACGGTCTGTCGGCGGTATGATGGGAGGACTCTATCCTACCCGGAACCACCACCACTGCCTCAGGAACGGGTGCAGAGTGACAGACCCTTTGAAACTGTGGGGATAGATTACACAGGGGCTATCATACTGACAAACCCGGGAGGGGAGAGGGTAGACCCACAGAAGGTATATATCTGTCGGTTTACTTGTGCAACTACTCGAGCCGTACAGTTGGAGCTGGAGAAAGATATGTCTACCGAGACTTTCGTGAAGTTATTCAGGTGGTTTACAGCTCGGTTCTCTTGTCCACGATTGATTATAACAGACAATGGCACAAGCTTCAAAGTGGCCAGCAAAGTCTTTAAGAATCTTTTGGACAACGGGGAGGTACGAGAATACCTGAAGAAGATAGAGTGCGAGTGGTAGTTCATAGTTCCCAGAGCACCCTGGCAAGGAGGCTTCTACAAACATATGGTGGGTACGGTTAAAAGGTGTCTCCACAAGGTCTTACACAGCAAGAGGGTGACCACTGATAAGTTGCAAACGATTTTGGCCAAGACAGAAGCGAGAGTCAATAATAGACCCCTAACCTATGTG
The DNA here is from genome assembly GCA_009830355.1 of Cherax destructor. Lineage (NCBI taxonomy): Eukaryota > Metazoa > Arthropoda > Malacostraca > Decapoda > Parastacidae > Cherax > Cherax destructor. The sequence goes on along the minus strand of WNWK01018750.1, from coordinate 27,704 downwards.
CAAAATGGTATTGACGAGCAGGAAGCTCTCACCCCCAGTTACATGTTATTTGGGAGGAGGATCGAACCCTTCCCTCCAATCTTGAGCCAGTCTTCTAGGGAGCAGGACTATTGTGGGCCAGAAGGACCCCCCATCAGGGAGGAACTACACAAGTCACAATAAGTTAGTGAATGTTCTAGACAAATGGGACCAGGTGTGGCGTAATGATTATTTGACAGCTCTGCGAGAACATTTTTATGGGGCTGACCCTGAGGGGAACAAGGTGGCGGTGAGCCAAGGGGACCTGGTGCTAGTTGAAGCTGAGGCACCCAGGGCCTACTGGCCTCTTGGCCTGGTGGTGTCAACCCACCCAGATAAGGCTGGACAGCTGAGGATGGTGAAGGTGAGAGTAAATGATGCCGAGACCATAAGGCCCATCAACAAGCTGCTGCCTCTCGAGGTCCACACGGTGGGGCTGGACAGGAGAAGTTAGACCAAAGTCTGCCCAACCAGAGCGTCCGTCTGGACGACCCGTCGAACGGCACGCGAGTCCAGAGCTCACTGGGAGGGCTTGTGGGAGGCGGATTTGATATAGACTTAACTTCTACTTTCGCCGGCGGAAGGATGTGGAAACTTTTTTGAGTCGCTCAAGTTCCACAGGGTAAGTGAGCCGTATTGGAGCCTTAAACATACCACGGGTAGGTCCTCTGAGTTCATGGACCCCCACACCCAACCAAACACAGTAGTTGGCGGAGGTAGAGAGATAACACATGTTAATTGATATATTTACTTCCCTATGAAGGCCTAGGTAAGTTTGTACAGTTAATAACTAATATTAGGATTATTGAGGCAACTTTTGATATTAATAATGTAGCTCTAACACCCTAACATAGGTAGTTTTAAGGCCTGAATAGGGAAACATTAGATTACGTCAGCTAACAAGAACTGGCAGCCCCACACTTGACTTAGGCAGGCGAGATGCTAGGTCATTCTTCTCAGACTAAACCTCATCAAGTAAACAAGTGCTGCGAGAGCGCAGCCAACGTGACTACCGACATCAGTCCTGGGGACTCGGAGAAGACATCTGGAAGTACTGAAGATATCCTTCTCCATCCAGACCCAATACCATAGGACCTTACCTCATTTTCTCTCAGTATCTGGCCAGTTTCCTGGGAAAAACGTAGGTGGGTTTTGTAGTGGGTCTCAAGCCGTGGGATGCTTATTAGCAGGTACCAGCATCCCTTCTTTGAGTATGTCTGGAAGCTAGTGTTCCATACTGATTATATTGCTTAGAGGTAAAGCCCTCGTGATTGGGTGGTTCTGAGCTCGAGCAGGACACTAATACCTCTTGAAGAGCGAAGGTCAGACGTGTCAAAAGCAACGGTCGGAACCCCGGTACCTGATGCAGGTGACGAACCAGCACCAGCAAGAGGTACAGGGGTATTAGAGGTGTCCGAAGAGTTATCCATTAACGAGGTAGGGTCAGAACTGGGCGCAGTATCAAGAAGAGGCCCGGGGGTAGGTTCACAGATTAGGGCATCCATGGTTAGGTGTTGCATTCAAAGATTATTATTATAATCAAATAGAAGCGCTAAACCACAGGGGTTATACATTATTATTATAATCAAATAGAAGCGCTAAACCACAGGGGTTATACAGCACTGCAGGATGCAGGGAGAGTGGGTTGTAAGAGGGAGATGGATGATTAGTAGGGTATGGAGTGCAGCAGATTATTATTATAATCAAATAGAAGCGCTAAACCACAGGGGTTATAAAGCGCTGCAGGTTATTGTAGGATGCAGGGAGACTGGGTTGTAAGAGGGAGATGGACGATTAGTAGGGTATGGAGTGCAAGATGACTGTGAATAGTGCAGGGATGGAGGGTAGCAAGAGATCAAGGTAGAAGGGACTGAGGGAGGTGCTAGAGGTATAATCTTCAGAGTTTGTGTATTATTATTATTATAATCAAATAGAAGCGCTAAACCACAGGGGTTATACAGCGCTGCAGGTTATTGTAGGATGCAGGGAGAGTGAGTTGTAAGAGGGAGATGGACGATTAGTAGGGTATGGAGTGCTAGATGACGGTGGGAAGTGCAGGGGTGGAGGGTAGCAAGAGATCGAGGTACAAGGGACTGAGGGAGGTGCTAGAGGTATAATCTTCAGAGTTTGTGTAGTAAGTCAGTTTCTGTCAAAAAGTCAACAAGAGAGTCAGGATTAAAGGAGGGTCCATCTGCAAGAAGGGAAGGTAAAGAAAGGGCCGCAGAGCGAAGACGTCGTTGGAGGTAAATTCTGCGTGCTCGTTGATAGTGGGGGCAGTCCAACAGGATATGTCGAACTGACACTGGAACTTGACAATGCTCACAGAGAGGGGCAGGGAGCCTCTCCATGAGATACCCATGAGTAAGACGAGTGTGGCCGATGCGAAGATGGGAGAGAGTAGTCTCCCAACCTCAACATTGGTGACAAGAAGGCCAGAAACCTATAACCAGTTTAATAGAATGAAGTTTGTTATTCAGCAGGTCAGACCAGCGTTGTTGTCAATGGGTGCGAAGGTGGGTAGCAATGACCGCAAAATAGTCTGTGAAAGGAACACCTCTATATGAAACTGGAAGGTCATGTACTGCTGACCGCACAGCAGTGTCTGCCTGTTCATTGCACTGTACGTCAACATGACCAGGGACCCAACAAAAAACAATATCTTTATGCTTGCTAAAGATACAGCGTAACCAAAGGTGGATACGAAGAACTAGGGGGTGAGGTGTATCAATTTTACGGATAGCCTGTAAAGCACTAAGGGAGTCTGAAACGACCACAAATGGTGACTCAGGAATAGATGCAATATGGATAAGTGTCACAAGAATGGCATACAATTCAGCCGTAAATATGCTAGCCTAGGGTAATAGATGCCCTCGTACAACGCTGTCCGGAAACACTGCTGCGAATCCGACGCCGTCAGATGACTTTGAACCATCGGTGTATACTGCGATGGCATGGGAATGAAAACGGAAGTGGTCCAGAAAGAAAGAGCGAGAAGCCGCCGTAGGTAGTTGGGCTTTCGCACAAGGTAGAGGAATAGAACAGACACGGACATCAGGAACTTCCCAAGGGGGTAGAGGAAAGGGAGATGTCACATGAACATATAGAGGTGGGAGCTGAAGGGAAGACAGGAGTGAATGTAGACGAAGAGAAAAGGGACGAAGTAAGCAGGGGTGACAAACAAATAAAGAGCGCCTACTAACATCTGTAACAATCCTATACATGGAAGGATTGCGGAGGTCATGAGAGTGAACAAAATAGCGAATGCAATGTGCATCACGACGATCGGATAAGGATGGAATGTTCGCTTCTACATAGAGGCTCTCAAAAGGGGAAGAACGAAATGCACCAAGGCATAAGCATAATCCCTCGTGATGGATGGGATTAAGGATGGAAAGAGTAGCAGGGGAGGCCCCAGAATATATCTGGTCACCATGATCGAGTTTTGACAAAATTAGGGCTGAATGTAGGCGGAGGGTTCTACGATCAGCCCCCCATGAAAGATGTGCGAGGGTTTTAAGAAGGTTCAGCCTGGTGTGACAAGTTGCCTTCAGAGAGGTAATGTGAGGTTTCCAGGACAATCGACAGTCGAAAAGGAGGCCGAGAAACCTGACTGTATCACGTTCTGGGATACGTGAGCCTTATAGGTACAATGGATGGTCAGAGACCACTGAACGTCTAGTAAACGTAATTTGATGAGTTTTGCCACTAGAAAATTTAAACCCGTGAGTGGTGGCCCAATCAGAAACCCGGTTGATGGCATCCTGGAGGGAAACTGAAATGAGGTGACAGTCAGCACCTGCAAGCTATAGCAAAGTCATCCACATAGAGCGATGACCAAATATTGGATGGGAGAACAGATGCCAGATTATTTATAGCAAGCAGAAAGAGTGTTGTGCTCAGAACACATCCCTGGGGGGCACCTTCAGCTTGGACAAATTCCGGGAAGTTCATTACTAACCCAGACCCGGAAATGTCTGTCAGTTAAGAAGGCCTTAAGAAAGAATGGTAGGTTGCCTCGGAGGCCTAAGGAGTGGGCCTGGGCCAAGATATTATATCTCCAAGTTGTATCATATGCCTTCTCAAGGTCGAAAAGATAGTGATAACCGAATGGTTATTCGCAAAGGCATTACGAATATACGTATCCAAGCGCAGCAAGGGGGCAATGGCAGAACGGCCCTTACGGAAGCCATACTGACTAGGGAAGACTATTGTGAGTCTCTAAATACCACATAAAACTTCTATTAACTAGACGTTCCATCACCTTGCAAACTGCACTGGTAAGACGATGGGATGGTAGTGAGAGGGAAACACGTCCCGTAGTACCTGGTTTCGAAAAGGAGAACAATAGCAGACCACTGAGGAAGCCGTGGAAGTTGGAACCCTAGAAGTGGGGCGACATTTAGCAATGCAAGAATAGGAAATGTGGGGAAGTCTCTCTTGAAGGCGTAGATGAGAGACGACCATAGCATATGAGAAGCCTTCCGCGTCTTTGAGACAACGGATTTCCTGCTCATTCAGGTAAACCTGACAAAGGTGAGAATACGATGGATGTGCCTCATGACAGTTAAGGCAAGAGGGAGGTTGAGTACAAGAAGAACTGGCGTGGTCGTCAGCACCATAGACTGGGCATTCGGCCAAGGACCTGCAATATTTCGCTGGATGACCAAAACGCCAGCAGTTTCTACACTGCAGCAGTGTAGGGGTCACCTTTCGAACTTGTAAATGTTGACCTGCAATATAGACAGAAGGAGGAAGTTCTCGGCAGTCAAACGTTAAACGAGCTATATTGCAAGGATAACGTCTTTGCTTATTGGCAGGGAGGACAAAAGTGTCAACCTTAAGAATAGGGAGTTCTTGGAGCTCTAGCTGCTCTAAAATGTCATCACCACATGTCTGGAAATTCCGTTGGACAATGGTGTGGGGTAAAATGACAGAACCACAATAAGAATTGAGGGAATGATGTTTGTCAATAGTAACAGGAACAGTATCTATGGTTGTAAGAAGAGAAAGATCGCGAGCTTGGTCAGCATTCTGGACCGTAATGATGTGAGTGCCGCTCTTGAGAGCATGAAATGAGATATCTTTACCAACATGGCATAGCAGAGCCTTACCGATACTATGATCTGAAAGATAGGTATTAGGAGAAGTCGGTCATAGAGTAAAAAATTTTGTCCATTGAGTACTGTGAAACAAAGTGTCTAAGGCTAGTGTGTGACGAGCTAGTCGTTTCTGAGACGAACGAGAAGGAAGTGTCGAATCGTCATGGAAGGGTCGTGGTCGTTTGTGCACGGGACTGGGGGTGGTCCGACGTGTGACGGGTGGGCAATTCGAAAATTGCTGCACCGTTAAGGGAGAAGCCGGAATCAAGGTCAGAGAATAGCGAAGGTCAGATGTATCGAAAGGGCCAATCGGGTCCCCGGTACCTGAAGCAGGTGACGAACCGGCACCAGCAAGAGGTACAGGGGTATTAGAATTGTCCGAAGAGTTGTCCATTAACGAGGTAGGGTCGGAACTAGGTGCGGTATCAAGGGGCCCGGGGGTAAGTTCACAGATTAGGGCATCCATGGTTAGGTTACTTCTTTCTTTTTGTTTTTAAGAAAAAAAAAAGAAAGAAGAAAATAAAATAAAAGAATAAAAAAAGGGGGAAACGTGGAGGAATAGCTCCTAGGAGGAATGAAAGGGGCATAAATCCCCCTCAACACTGCATGGAACCCATGCCATACCCTACCCTTCATGCCAGTAAACCAGCAATCCGGGATAGCAACCTCCCGTCCACCTCTGCGGACAAGAGAGAGGGCGACCGGATATCTGCCACAAAGCATACCACGGCCACCACCCCCGGAATCCGAAAGATGGCCTCCAGAGATACACCCATCGCCCAAAAGATACCCAAGGCCACCCCCCGGGAGACAGGAGAGGGATCGGGACATCCCCAGGTGATCCAGATTCCACGGCAAACTACACCACCGCCAAGAACCTCAACGGAATGGGATTTGACCACGGTACCATTTCCCCTACCTAGGAACTAGAATGCCAGTGGAGAGAAGATCCCAGGGTAAATATGGGAAGGAAATAAGAGAGGGATGAGGAGGAGGAGGAGGAGGAAAGGGAAAAGGGAGGATGGGGAAGATGGGAAAGGGGAGGTGGGATTGGAGGGTAATTAGGTTCGGTCTGAGGAAGAAGACCAAAAGGTCCAATTCCTCAGACCAAGAGCCTCTTCACCACAGCAAGGAGCTCCCCTTGAAGAGGACGAAGTGGTCCAATTCCTCAGACCGATAGCCTCTTTACTACGACAAGGAGCCCCCCTTAAAGAGGAACTGAGCATCAGAAGGCTGATAATATACATATCTCATATAATACACATTTTCAAACTGATGTATCAGTGATATAAAAAAAAAATAATTATACTTTATTTTAATCAGTGGTTCAGAGGGAGGTGTTCATACAGATATACAGTCTCCCTACAATCCCCGTTGGGAAGGGGCCTCTAAACCTCTACCATTTCCATGATGTCGCATCGTGTGAGGACTAAACCTAGATAGCTGCCATCAACGATTCCATGAAGCTAGACCTTGCGTCTTTTCTCAACAGCAGTCTGGGAGTCAGGTTCTCGACCATTACTTCTCTGAAAGAAGCTTTCCTTGTCAACTTCATTGATGATGAGGAAGCTGACAAGGTTCTCACACCTTTTGCAATGAAGACCTTAGACGATTGTGGATTTACTATCTCCACCTCACCTTACATGCTAGCTAAACGGTCAGTGTTCTTGAAACGCCTTGATAGGCTAGCCACTATCATGCCCACTGTGGAACTTAAGTTGTCCACTGAAGACAAAAATGACTGAGCCAAGATCGACTCTGTTGTGAAGATTCCCAACACATCCTTGATGCTCAAGATCACATTTCTTGACGTCCACATGGCAGCCAGAGCCTTGTCTGATGGCCTGGCTATCTTCTACTTTTTCATTAACCCTCATCAAATTGAGCCTGAACGCTTCAGCCATATCTCACCTTGTTGGACATGCTTCTCCTACAATCACTCGACTTCCGAATGTCATGTCAAGAACAAGATTTGTTTTACCTGCAGAGCTGAGGGTCATGACTTTCGTTCCTGCATCTCTACTGCTGCTCCCATCTGCATCAACTGTAAGTGATCACCATACTCTGGCAGCCAAATGTCCTGTTTGTAAGGAAATCCTTTCCAAGAAGCTAAAGGAAGACCTTAAGAAGACAAGAGGAAACTCTCCTACCTATGCTGCAAAAGCCAAGATCCAGTCTACCACCCCAAGATTCTACAAGCCATTCAACAACCTCCACCACCATCCACCACTTCTCCTCTACCAGATGATATCTCCACAATTTTTTTTTACTGCATGATGTTTGCACACATGCAAAATGCAGCTCACCCAGGTTCCTTCAACACATCTATAAATGAACTTCTTGCCATCAACAATATGCCATCATTCAACTTCCCAGCTAGTCCTCCTTCAGCTGATATTTTGAAGATAATTCCAAAAGTCGTCAATTTCGCTGCACCAGATGACTTGCAAGAATTGCTGCTTGAAGACGTCAGTTGCTCTACTTCAGACTCCACTAATGAGAGGCCACTGCCACCTCACACCACCACCACTACCAAGAACCAATCAGCAGCCTCCCTACCCATCAAGACACAGCCACCACCCACCAATGAGAAGCCTCCAACACTACTACTGCACAGAACCAATCAGTGACCTCGCCTTCCACCACCACTACTGCAACGTAACGACTATCACTCAAGCCTGCCTCCACTCCTGGATCTCAACGCCTATGAATGAATGGTATATGGTTCTACACCACGAGTCAACTTAACTTCAAAATGACTGCTGGTGAACTAGCCAAACGACCCCAAAACAAAACTGTTAAGTTCTCCTGTAATGACGAAAACCTCTCCAACACCAAAACATTGATCAGCATCCTTAATGACCCTGGAACAAACTCCATCCTCCCATTTCAGGTGATATACCTCTCGAGAATGAAGTTCAATGCTCTCCAAAACAGAACTATTCTTTAACAAGCTTTCCTCCAACAATTCAATTTGCTGATCGCCCTTGCTTCTGACTTCTCGATCTTTCCTGCCTCTCTGCACCGCCACCCTTGACGCCCCTTCCTGGAGCCATGTACCAATGACTTCCATCCCTCCTCATCCATACCTGCAGTAAATCTGTACCACTTATGCCAAAGTGGTTGGGCCACTTACCTTTCTTACCCTCCTCTCCTCCACCCTCCCATCCTTTTCCAATATTTCCATCCTTCCTCCTCCCCATCTTACCACAGCTCTGGTCTTATTTGATTGAGGGAGGTGCTAAATCCGAAGGGATGACTGAAGTCTGGATCGATCCGATCCAAGGAAGGGCAGGTAAGTCCAGTTCCTTCGATCAAGAGCCTGTCACTTTTATGAAGGCATATTTCTTGAGGACTATATTTAAAGAATAAAGAATTCTTATATTTCCTGGTGTGTGTGTGTTTACTCAGCTAACTGTGGTTGCAGAGGTTGAGTCATATCTCCTGGCCCCACCTCTTCACTGGTCGCTAGTAGGTCACTCTCTCCCTGCTCCATGAGCTTCATCATACCTCTTCTTAAAGTTATAAGAACATAAGAACATAAGAAAGGAGGAACACTGCAGCAGGCCTGTTGGCCCATACTAGGCAGGTCCTTCACAATCCGTCCCACTAACAGAATATTTGCTCAACCCAATTTTCAATGCTACCCAAGAAATAAGCTTTGACAATTCTACCCACTCATGCGCGAGTCCCACTCAAATCCAACCCCTCTCACTCATGAATTTATCCAACCTAAATTTGAAACTACCCAAGGTCCTAGCTTCAATAACCCTACTAGGCAGACTGTTCCACTCATCAACTACCCTATTTCCAAACCAATACTTTCCTATATCCTTTCTAAATCTAAACTTATCTAACTTGAATCCATTATTGCGGGTTCTCTCTTGGAGAGATATCCTCAAGACCTTATTTATATCCCCTTTGTTAATACCCATTTTCCACTTGTATACCTCGATCATGTCTCCCCTCATTCTACGTCTTACAAGTGAATGTAATTTTAGGGTCTTCAATCTTTCTTCGTAAGGAAGATTTCTAATGCTATGTATTAATTTAGTCATTCTACGCTGAATGTTTTCTAACGAATTTATGTCCATTCTGTAATATGGAGACCAGAACTGAGCTGCGTAATCTAGGTGAGGCCTTACTAATGATGTATAAAGCTGTAATATAACCTCTGGACTTCTGTTGCTAACACTTCTTGATATAAATCCCAGTAATCTATTTGCCTTATTACGTACGCTTAGGCATTGCTGTCTTGGTTTAAGGTTGCTGCTTACCATCACCCCCAAGTCCTTCTCGCAATCTGTATGGCTAAGTTCTACGTTATTTAACTTATAAGTGCTTGGGTCATGGACACTCCCGAGCTTCAGAACCTTGCATTTATCTACATTGAACTGCATCTGCCACTTTTCTGACCACGAATTAAGTTTGTCTAAATCTTCCTGAAGTTCTATGACATCTATGTTTGAATCAATTATCCTACCTATCTTCGTGTCGTCGGCGAATTTGCTCATATCACTAGTAATTCCCTCATCAAGGTCATTGATATATATTATAAATAACAATGGGCCTAAGACTGATCCCTGTGGAACACCACTTGTTACAAGTCCCCATTCGGATTTAACCCCATTTATGCACACTCTCTGCTTCCTATTGGTGAGCCATGACTCGATCCATGACAGCACTTTTCCCCCAATGCCATGAGCTGCCACTTTCTTTAACAGTCTCTGGTGCGGTACTCTATCAAAAGCCTTACTAAAGTCTAAATAAACAATATCGAATTCTTTATCGTGATCAACAGCCTCAAAAGCTTTACTGAAGAAGGTTAATAAATTAGATAGGCAGGAACGGCCCCTCGTGAATCCATGCTGGGTATCATTAATCAAATTATGGTTATCTAGATGGCTTCTAATAATATCAGCTATAATTGACTCTAGTAATTTGCCTACAATTGAGGTCAGGCTTATTGGGCGGTAGTTTGACGGTAGTGACTTGTCCCCTGCTTTAAAAATAGGAATTACATTAGCCATCTTCCACATATCAGACACTACACCTGTTTGAAGAGATAAATTAAAAATGTTAGATATTGGTTCACAGAGTTCCATTTTGCATTCCTTAAGAACCCTTGCAAAAAGCTCATCAGGACCCGGCGATTTATTTTGTTTCAGTCGGTCCAGCTGTTTCATAATCATTTCGCTAGTGACTGTGATATTACATAATTTATCTTCTTCTGGGCCTCTGTAAAAATTAATTACTGGGATATTATTAATGTCTTCCTGTGTGAAAACCGAGAGAAAATAATTATTAAAAATAGAGCACATATCATTCTCCTTGTCAGTAAGATGCCCAAAGTTATTTTTAAGGGGACCTATCTTATCCCTAACTTTTGTTCTATAAACCTGCCTCCACTACCTCACTTTCCAGATTATTCCATGTATTGACAACTCTATGACTGAAGAAATACTTCCTAACATCCCTGTGATTAATCTGGGTCTTCAACTTCCAACTATAACCCCTTGTTATTATTATTATAATCAAATAGAAGCGCTAAACCACAGGGGTCATATGACCCCTTGTTGCTGTGTCTCATCTCTGGAACATCCTGTCTCTGTCCACCTTGTCGATTCCTCTCAGTATTTTATGTTATCATATCCTCCCTATCTATCCTGTCCTCCAGTGTCGTCAGGTCAATTTCACTTAACCTCTCTAAGTAGCACATGCTCCTTAGCTCCAGGACTAGTCTTGTTGCAAACCTTTGCACTTTCTCAAATTTCCTTACGTGTGGCTAGGTGTGGGTTCCAAACTGGTGCTGCATACTCCAGGGTCTTGAACGATTCCTTATTGAGATGTTGGAATGTTATTCTTAGGTTTACTATGTGCCAGTATGCTGCAGTAGTTATTTGGTTGATGTGCGCCTCAGGAGATGTGCCCGGTGTTATACTCATCCCAAGATCCTTTTCCTTAAGTGAGGTTTGTAGTCTCTGGCCCCCTGAGCTGTACTCTGTCTGTGGTCTTCTTTGCTCTTCCCCAATCCTCATGACTTTGCACATGGTGGGGTTGAACTCGAGGAGCCGGTTTCTGGACCAGGCCTGCAGCCTATCCTCTGTCCTCTCTATGTACTCACCTAGTTGAAGTTGCAGGGGTCGATCCACAGCTCCTAGGCCCACCTCTTCACTGGTCACTACTGGTGTATGTGTGTGTGTATCTTGCACAGACATGATAGAGGACACTTAACCCTTAAACTGTCCAAATATAGATCTACATTTGTACCGCTAGCGTTCCAAATGTAGATCTACGTTTTATTTTTCTTGCCTCCAAATTTGGCATGATTGGCCTGAGATGCCTGGTTAGTATAGAATGGGTCTTACCACTCGGTGTGCGTAGTACGTATTAAAAAAATCTGGGACCACTTAGTACCTTGTGGGAGCACCAGTTCAGTTGAGCACCAGCTAGAGCAAATAGCGTGGCAAACACCAGGGATTCAGTGATGTTATGTTGTATTAACACTCCCCTTTTAAGAGGAAAGTGATATTGACTCAGAGTTTAGTGGCTTTGAGATGGATGTGACCACAACTGGTTGAGGAAATTTCAAAAACCTCGATAATAACCCATGTGCAACATCCTTTCATTTCTGATACCACTGGTAGTGATATCCTGCCAGAATGTCCTATAACCTGTGCCCTAAGAGAAACAACTCTGAAACGTGTAATATGTATTTGGCTGGCTGGCTGGGTGGCTGACTTTGGCTGTCTCTCAGTCTGTCTATATCTCTGTCTCTGTTTCTCACAGGTACACATAAGTACAGTTATTATAGTGTAAATTACCTAGGATAACCCCAAAATTCCAGGCAACATGCTATACAGTGCTTGTAGATGTAAGGCATAATAACCATGACTGGCAAGTAATGCGCATTTTCACTTGCTCAGGAATCAGGGAGCGGCTCATAAACCAACAGTTTTACGAGCCGCTCCGAGACAGAGACATGCAGAGCTAGACAGACAGATAGACACAGACAGAGAGACAGATAGACACAGACAGAGACAGATCGACACAGACAGACAGACACAGACAGAGACAGATTGACACAGACAGACAGACACAGACAGATAGACACAGACAGAGACAGATAGACACAGACAGACAGAAAGACACAGACAGAGAGACAGATAGACACAGACAGATAGATAGACACAGACTGACAGACAGACACATACAGATACACACAGATAGACACAGACAGATAGACACAGACAGACAGATAGACACAGACAGACAGACACAGACAGACAGATAGACACAGACAGACAGATAGACACAGACAGACAGATAGACACAGACAGATAGACACAGACAGACAGACACAGACAGACAGATAGACACAGACAGACAGATAGACACAGACAGACAGATAGACACAGACAGACAGATAGACACATAGACACAGACAGACAGATAGACACAGACAGACAGATAGACACAGACAGACAGATAGACACAGACAGACAGATAGACACAGACAGACAGATAGACACAGACAGACAGATAGACACAGACAGACAGATAGACACAGACAGACAGATAGACACAGACAGACAGATAGACACAGACAGACAGATAGACACAGACAGACAGATAGACACAGCCAGACAGATAGACACAGACATACAGATAGACACAGACAGAGACAGATAGACACAGACAGACAGATAGACGTATAGATGGACAGATTTGTTTGTGTGTAACAATAAAAACAAATAAAGCTAGGGTTCCCTGCATCAGTGCACTATCATCGTGTCACTCCACTGCTTACCCTGTCAGCAGTTTAGTGACACTTGTCATAAACAACATGCTTCAAGGAGTTTCATATATATATACTCCAGCATTCCTAAAACATTGTTGAGACCTATAAATACTTTGTATATATTTCTAGACAATAGTAAATGACCAAGGCAGCTGAAAATGTTCACCTGTCAGTGTGTTTGTGACTATTTGAATACTATTTCAGTACCTAATATTAGTGTCAGAACAAAGATTGACTATGAAATCACAAGAACTATTATAAATTGTAATTATCAGAACAAAAATTATATAAATAAAAATAAAAATGAGAAAAAAAGGTCTATCGGCAACACTTCTGCAAGCAGCAGGACTCGATGATGCTATCAGGTGAGCATCCAGCGCCAACTTTGCTGTCTAGTATTTAGGTAAATACTGTTCCTAATTTTTTTTTTTTGGCCCTATAACACAGAAAATTGCCCTCTTAAATTAAAAAAAAAAAATTAGATTTTTTTTCAAAATATTCAGAGCGCTGGCAGTGAAAACGTACATCTATGCTTGGACATTTTAAGGGTTAATAATCATGCATATTGCACAGGCTTGAAAAACTGATGGTGAGGACAATCAGGCCAGGTACCTAGCTATAAGATGTCAACTCTTTACACAGCCTATGGATCAAAGTCAGCACATCTGGGCTCTCAACAAGGAAAGCAATGAGTGCTGGAAGAGAAGGTACGAGTACTGGAGGAGAAGGTACAATGAGTACAGGAGAAGAAGGTACGAGTACTGGAGAAGACGGTACAACGAGTAATGGAGGAGAAGGTACGAGTGCTGGAAGAGAAGATACAAGTACTGGAAGAGAAGGTACAATGAGTACTGAAGGAGAAAGTACAATGAGTATTGGAAGAGAAGGTACGAGTACTGAAGGAGAAGTTATGAGTACTGGAGAAGTTACAATGAGTACTGGAGAAGAAGATACAAGTACTGGAGGAGAAGGTAGAACGAGTACTGGAGGAGATGGCATGAGTACCAGAGAAGGTACAACGAGTTCTGTAGGAGAATGTACGAGTACTGGATGAGAAGGTACGAGTACTAGAGAAGGTACAAGAAGTACTGGAGGAGAAGGTACAAAGAGTACTGGAGGAGAAGGTACAAAGAGTACTGGAGGAGAAGGTACAAAGAGTACTGGAGGAGAAGGTACAACAAGTACTGGAGAAGGTACAACGAGTACTGGAGAAGGTACGAGTACTGGAGGAGAAGGTACAAATACTGGAAGAGAAGGTACAACGAGTACTGGAGAAGGTACGAGTACTGGAGAAGGTACGAGTACTGGAGGAGAAGGTACAAATACTGGAAGAGAAGGTACAACAAGTACTGGAGGAGAAGGTACAACGAGTACTGGAGGAGAAGGTACAACGAGTACTGGAGGAGAAGGTACGAGTACTGGAGGAGAAGGTACAACGAGTACTGGAGGAGAAGGTACGAGTACTGGAGAAGAAGGTACAATGTGTACTGGAGAAGGTACGAGTACTGGAGGAGAAGGTACGAGTACCACAGAAGGTACAACGAGTACCAGAGAAGGTACGAGTACCACAGAAGGTACAACGAGTACCGGAGAAGGTACGAGTACTGGAGAATGTACAAGTACTGGAGAAGGTATGAGTACTGGAGGAGGTACAAGGAGTACTGGAGAAGGTACAAAGAGTACTGGAGAAGGTACGAGTACTGGAGGAGGTACAAGGAGTACTGGAGAAGGTACAACGAGTACTGGAGAAGGTACGAGTACTGAAGAAGGTACAACGTGTACTAGAGGAGAAGGTACAATGAGTACTGGAGGAGAAGGTACAACGAGTACTGGAGAGAAGGTACGAGTACAGGGGGAGAAGGTACAACGAGTACTGGAGGAGAAGGTACAACGAGTACTGGAGAAGGTACGAGTACTGGAGAAGAAGGTACGAGTACTGGAGGAGAAGATACAAATACTGGAGGAGAATGTACAACGAGTACTGGAGGAGAAGGTACAACGAGTACTGGAGGAGAAGACACGAGTACTAGAGGAGAAGACACAAGTACTAAAGGAGGAGGCACGAGTACTGGAGAAGGTACGAGTACTGGAGGAGAAGGTACAAATACTGGAGGAGAAGGTACAACGAGTACTGGAGGAGAAGGTACAACGAGTACTGGAGGAGAAGGTACAACGAGTACTGGAGGAGAAGACACGAGTACTAGAGGAGAAGACACGAGTACTAGAGGAGAAGACACAAGTACTAAAGGAGAAGGCACGAGTACTGGAGAAGGTACGAGTACTGGAGGAGAAGGTATGAGTACTGGAGGAGAAGGTATGAGTACTGGAGAAGACGACACGAGTACTGGAGGAGAAGACACGAGTACTGGAGGAGAAGACACGAGTACTGGAGGAGAAGACACGAGTACTGGAGGAGAAGACACGAGTACTGGAGGAGAAGACACGAGTACTGGAGGAGAAGGCACGAGTACTGGAGAAGGCACGAGTACTGGAGGAGAAGGCACGAGTACTGGAGAAGAAGGTACGAGAACTGGAGGAGAAGGTACAACGAGTACTTTTTCAGGCCTTCTTTCCTTATCACACACTGCTTTAAACACCTGTAAGGCTTTTTCCCTAATTAAGGTGAAATTATGTGGTGCAACAAGTTTTCAGTTTTATTTACTTGTGATCTACGTGTCATTCTTTTCATGAGATGACATCCTGGGTTATTCATTACACAAGCTCGTATATTCACCTCATTGTTTTAATTGTACAAACGGACACTTCATTAACCTCTAAACTGTCCAATCGTAGATCTATGTTCACCTGCATAGCACTCTGAATACAGTGGTACTTCAACATACGAGCAGCTCCCAACTTGAACAATTATGTAAATGTATTTCTGTAAGTGCTTTTGTAAGTGTATTTTTAGGGGTCTGAAATGGATTAATCTAATTTACATTATTCCTTATGGGAACAAATTCGTTCAGTATCGGCACTCAAACAGCCTTCTGAAATGAATTAAGCTTGTAACTCGAGGTACCACTGTATTTTGAAATTTTTTATTTTTTATTTTTTAAATGAATAGGGCATTTTTATAAATGTTATAGGATAAAAAAAAAATGTTTAGGGTC
Organism: Cherax destructor; assembly: GCA_009830355.1. NCBI lineage: Eukaryota > Metazoa > Arthropoda > Malacostraca > Decapoda > Parastacidae > Cherax > Cherax destructor. The sequence continues at coordinate 11,673 of WNWK01018750.1, read as the reverse complement.
AGTATTTATGGAGATATAAGCCCGCGAAGTTGGAGCTGGATGCTCACTTATGACAATATCGACTCCTCCCGCTTGCAGAAGTGTTGCCGATATACGTTTTTATCTCATTTTTATATTTTTTATGTTCAGATAATTACAATTTATAAAATAGTTCTTGTGAATTCATAGCCAATCTTTGTTCTGACACTAATATTAGGTACTGAAATAGTACTCAAATAGTCACAATCACACTGACATGTGAACATTTTCACCTGCCTTGGTCATTTACTATTGTCTAGAAATATATACAAAGTATTTATAGGTCCCAGCAATGTTTTAGACACGCTGGAGTATACCTTGAAGCATGGTGTTAAGACAACTGTCAGTAAACTGGTGACAGGCAGTGACACTTGATGAATGTGCACTCAGGGAACCCTCCCTTTATTTGTTTTCACTGTTACACACAAACATGTCTGTCTGTTTATCTGTCTGTCTAGCTCTGCTTATCTGTCTTTCTGTCATATCTAGAAGCACTGTACAGTAGACCCCCAGTTTACAATGGCGTCGGATTACGCTTAATTCGGTTAGCAATACATTTTTCCGTAAAAATATTGGCTCAGTATACGATGACCCGCTCGGAATACGCTATTAGTCTTGGACGAGTACACTTGCCCTGGAACGGCACAATGCGCCATCCAGAGTCAGTGTGCCATTGTTTACCAGCGAGTGAGCACCACCCACGCATTCCAATGCATTCATACCATACATTTTGTCATTATTCCAGTGTTTTTAGTGCTTGCAACTACTAAATAAGCCACCATGGGTCCAAAGAAAGCTCCTAGTGCCAGCCCTGTGGTAATGAGGCTGAGAAATACGGTAAAACTGAAGAAGGAGATAATAGCAAAATATAAAAGTGGAGTAGGTATCGCTGAGCTGGCCAGGCTGTATGGAAAAGCCAATTCAACCATCACTACCATTGTGGCCAAGGGAAATAAATTCAAGGAAGCTGTTGTTGCGAAAGGTGCAAAGATGTGCTGGAAGATGTGAAAACTTTGTTGTAGGTGTGGATCAATGAGAAACAATTAGCAGGAGATAGTGTTACGCAGGCAATAATATGTGAAAAAGCAAGGCAGTTGCATGATGATCTCGTCAAGAAAATGCCTGCAACGAGTGCTGAAGTGAACGAATTTAAAGCCAGCAAAGGCTGGTTTGAGAGATTTAAGAAGCGTAGTGGCATACACAGTGTAATAAGGCATGGTGAGACAGCCAGTTCTGACAAAAGTGCAGCTGAAAAATATGTTCATGAATTCAAAAGCTATGTAGAGACTAAGAATTGAAACCCCAACAAGTGTTTGTGACAAAACAGGCCTGTTTTGGAAGAAAATGCCAAACAGGACCTTCATTACATAGGAGGAAAAGGCACTGCCAGGACACAAGCCTATGAAAGACAGGTTAACTCATGTTGTGTGCTAATGCTAGTGGGGATTTCAAAGTCAAGCCTTTAGTGGTGTATCATTCTAAAAATCCCTGAGCGTTTAAGAGATGCAGTGTCGCCAAGGCTAATTTGTGTGTGATGTGGAAGTCTAACAGTAAGGCATGGGTCACTAGGGAAATTTTCTTAGATTGGTTCCATGAAGTGTTTGGCCCCAGTGTGAAGAAATATCTTCAAGAAAATAATTTGGGCCTCAAGTGCCTCCTGATAATGGACAATGCTCTTTGTTATCCTCCAGACTTGGAAGAGCAAACTGTGAAGGAATTTTAAGTTCATCAAAGTGAAGTTCTTGCCCCCTAATACCACTCCTCTCCACCAGCCCATGGACCAGCAGGTCATTTGTAACTTCAAAAAACTCTACACCAAACCAATGTTTCAAAAGTGCTTTGAAGTGACCACAGACATTAATATCACCCTAAAAGAGTTTTGGAAACATCATTTCAATATCCTGCATTGTGTAAACCTTATAGGTAATTCTTGGGAGGGAGTGACTACCAGGACTTTGAACTCTGCCTAGAGAAAATTGTGGCCAGACTGTGTCAAAGAGAGAGATTTTGAAGGTTTTGGGGATGAGCCTCAGAACACTAAGCCTGAGCCAGTTGTGGAAGACATTGTGGCACTGGGCAAGTCCATGGGGTTGGATATTTGTACCGAGGATGTGGAAGAGTTGGTGGAGGAGGACAATGAAGAGATAACCACTGAAGATCTGCAAGAGCTTCAACAGCAACAGCAACAACAGACCATAGTTCAGGAAAATGGTTCAGAGGAGGAGGAGGAACAGAGATGGAGGAAGGTGCCTTCTTCAGTGATTAAGGAGATTTGTGGAATGTGGAGCAGGGTGCAAGGCATTATGGATGAATATCACCCTAACAAAGCTGTTGCAGGCCTTGCTAGCAACATGTACAATGACAATGTGGTGTCCCATTTCAGGGAAGTTTAAAAGAAATGCCAGACACAGAGCTCCCTGGACAGATTTTTTGTGAGAGAGGGGTCCAGTGACTCTCAACCTGGTCCTAGTGGCATTAAAAGAAAAAGGCCAGTAACCCCAGAAAAGAACTTGGTACCTGCAGTGTTAATGGAATTTAATTCCCCTTCCAAACACTAGCAACTCCTCCATCCTTCCCCCTCCTCCCATCTTCCATACATCAACAACTCTTCAATAAAGGTAAGTGGCATGTTATTGTAGTACAGTATTACATTATGTATATTTCTCATTGTTTTCTGTGTAATTTAATATCTATATGTTGTACAAAAAGAATTTATTTTAATACTTTTGAGTGTCTGGAACAGATTAATTTTATTTCCATTATTTCTTATGGGGAAAACAGATTCGGATTAAGTTATTTTCTGTTTAAGTTAAGCCCTCTGGAATGGATTAATAGCGTAATCCGGGGGTCCACTGTATAGCCCTTTACCTGGAATTTTTTGGTTATCCTAGGTAATTTACACTATAATTGTACTTATGTGTACCTGTGAGAGACAGAGATATAAACAGACAGACAAAGACACAGCCAAAGTCAGCCAGCCTGTCGAATTCATATTACACATGTTCCAGAATCGTTTCTCTTTACTTAGGGCATAGGTTATTGGACATTCTGGCAGGATAACACTACCAGTGGTATCAGAAATGAAAGGATGTTGCACAAATGTTGCACATGAGATATTGAGGTTTTTGAAATTTCCTTGACCACTTGTGGCCACATCCATCTCAAAAACCACTAAACCCTGGGTCAGCATCACTTTCCTCTTAAAAGGGAAGTGTTATCACGACATTACTATCAGTGAAATCCTGGTGTTTGCCACAGTATTTGCTCTAGCTGGCACTCAATTGAACTGGTGCTCCCACAAGGCACTAAGTGATCCCAGATTTTTTTTAATACTTTGCACACCGAGTGTTAAAACCCATTCTATACTGACCAGGCATCTCAGACCTATCATGCCAAATTTGAAGGAATGAAAAATAAAATGTTGATCAACGTTCGGAGCGCTATGCACGTGCACATAGATCTACGTGTGGACAGTTTAACCCTTTCGGGGTTTCGGCCGTACTAGTACGGCTTATGCATCAGGGTTTTCCACTTACAAGTACGCATAAATTCTATCAGCTTCAAATCGAGGGGGAGAGAGCTGGTAAGCCTGCATGTGATAGAATGGGTCTATGTGGTAAGTGTGCGCAGTAGGAAAAAATCTATGCACCCGCATTGCATTGTGGGAGTGGTAATTCAGTGCGCCTTTGTCACCAAGCCATGCGGTAAGGAATACCTCACTCCGGCAGTGTGAGTTGTAGGGAAGGCAGTGGGGGGTGGGGAAGACAGTCGGGGGTGGGGAAGACAGTCAGGGGATGGGGAAGACAGTGGGGTGGGTGGGGAAGACAGTGGTGGGGTGGGCAAGACAGTGGGGGAAGAAGGCTGGCTGACTGGCTAGCTAGCTGGCTCTGTCATACAGGTACACATAGTGTAAATAACCTAGGATAAATACATTGTGTAAATTACCTAGGATAACCCAAAAAATCCAGACTGGCAAATAATATGTATCAGGACTCAGATGTGGCAGTGTTGGTTCACTAGTGACTGTCTCTGAGAGAGATATAGAAAAAGAGAGAGAAAAAGACAGAAAAGGAGACAGAAAGAGACAGAAAAAGAGAGAAAGAGACAGAAAAAGAGAAAAAGAGAGACAGACAGAAAAAGATACAGAAAAAGAGAGAAAAAGACAGAAAACATAAGAACATAAGAACATAAGAAAGGAGGAACACTGCAGCAGGCCTGTTGGCCCATACTAGGCAGGTCCTTCACAATCCGTCCCACTAACAGAATATTTGCTCAACCCAATTTTCAATGCTACCCAAGAAATAAGCTTTGACAATTCTACCCACTCATGCGCGAGTCCCACTCAAATCCAACCCCTCTCACTCATGAATTTATCCAACCTAAATTTGAAACTACCCAAGGTCCTAGCTTCAATAACCCTACTAGGCAGACTGTTCCACTCATCAACTACCCTATTTCCAAACCAATACTTTCCTATATCCTTTCTAAATCTAAACTTATCTAACTTGAATCCATTATTGCGGGTTCTCTCTTGGAGAGATATCCTCATAACGAGACAGAAAAGGAGACAGAAAAGGAGACAGAAAGAGAGAGAGAAAGAGACAGAAAGAGAGAGACAGACAGAAAAAGAGACAGAAAAAGATACAGAAAAAGAGACAGAAAAAGAGAAAAAGACAGAAAAATACAGAAAAAGAGAAAGAAAAAGAGAGAAAGAGAGAGAAAAAGAGAGAGAGAAAGAGAGAGAGAAAGAGACAGAAAAAGAGAAAGAAAAAGAGAGAAAGAGAGAGAAAAAGAGAGAGAGAAAGAGAGAGAGAAAGAGACAGAAAAAGACAGAGACAGAAAAAGAGAGAGAAAAAGAGAGAAAAAGAGACAAGCAGACAGACAGATAAAACAGTGAAACCAAATAAAGGGAAGGCAGTGTACCCTCATTTGTCAAATGTCATGACTCTCATTAGTTTGGTGATAAGATAAGATAAGACGAGGCTAACCCCTCATCAAATGTCACTGCCGACTGGCTGGCTGGCTGGCTGGCTGGCTGGCTGGCTGGCTGGCAGGGAGGGAGGGAGGGAGGGAGGGAGGGAGGGAGGGAGGGAGGCAGGCCCATACTAGGCAGGTCCTTCACATTCCATCCCACTAACTGAATATTTGTTCAACCCAATCTTCAATGCTACCCAAGAAATAAGCTTTGATAATTCTATTTACTCATGTGCAATTCCCACTCAAATCCAACCCCCTCTCACTCATGAATTTATCCAACCTAAATTTGAAACTACCCAAGATCCTTGCTTCAATAACCCTACTAGGCAGTCTGTTCCACTCATCAACTACCCTATTTCCAAACCAATGCTTTCATAAGAACATAAGAAAGGAGGAACACTGCAGCAGGCCTGTTGGCCCATACTAGGCAGGTCCTTCACAATCCATCCCACTAACAGAATAATTGCCCAACCTAATTTTCAATTCTACCCAAGAAATAAGCTTTGAAGATTCTATTAACTCAAGTGCGAGTCCCACTCAAATCCAACCCCTCTCACTCATAAGAACATAAGAACATAAGAAAGGAGGAACACTGCAGCAGGCCTGTTGGCCCATACTAGGCAGGTCCTTCACAATCCATCCCACTAACAGAGCCCAACCAAATTTTCAATTCTATCCAAGAAATATGCTTTAATGATTCTATTAACTCAAGTGCGAGTCCCACTCAAATCCAACCCCTCTCACTCATGTATTTATCCAACCTAAATTTGAAACTGCCCAAGGTCCTAGCTTCAATAACCCTACTAGGCAGACTGTTCCACTCATCAACTACCCTATTTCCAAACCAATATTTTCCTATATCCTTTCTAAATCTAAACTTATCATAAGAACATAAGAACATAAGAACATAAGAACATAAGAACATAAGAAAGGAGGAACACTGCAGCAGGCCTGTTGGCCCATACTAGGCAGGTCCTTCACAATCCGTCCCACTAACAGAATATTTGCTCAACCCAATTTTCAATGCTACCCAAGAAATAAGCTTTGACAATTCTACCCACTCATGCGCGAGTCCCACTCAAATCCAACCCCTCTCACTCATGAATTTATCCAACCTAAATTTGAAACTACCCAAGGTCCTAGCTTCAATAACCCTACTAGGCAGACTGTTCCACTCATCAACTACCCTATTTCCAAACCAATACTTTCCTATATCCTTTCTAAATCTAAACTTATCTAACTTGAATCCATTATTGCGGGTTCTCTCTTGGAGAGATATCCTCAAGACCTTATTTATATCCCCTTTGTTAATACCCATTTTCCACTTGTATACCTCGATCATGTCTCCCTCATTCTACGTCTTACAAGTGAATGTAATTTTAGGGTCTTCAATCTTTCTTCGTAAGGAAGATTTCTAATGCTATGTATTAATTTAGTCATTCTACGCTGAATGTTTTCTAACGAATTTATGTCCATTCTGTAATATGGAGACCAGAACTGAGCTGCGTAATCTAGGTGAGGCCTTACTAATGATGTATAAAGCTGTAATATAACCTCTGGACTTCTGTTGCTAACACTTCTTGATATAAATCCCAGTAATCTATTTGCCTTATTACGTACGCTTAGGCATTGCTGTCTTGGTTTAAGGTTGCTGCTTACCATCACCCCCAAGTCCTTCTCGCAATCTGTATGGCTAAGTTCTACGTTATTTAACTTATAAGTGCTTGGGTTATGGACACTCCCGAGCTTCAGAACCTTGCATTTATCTACATTGAACTGCATCTGCCACTTTTCTGACCACGAATTAAGTTTGTCTAAATCTTCCTGAAGTTCTATGAAATCTATGTTTGAATCAATTATCCTACCTATCTTCGTGTCGTCGCGAATTTGCTCATATCACTAGTAATTCCCTCATCAAGGTCATTGATATATATTATAAATAACAATGGGCCTAAGACTGATCCCTGTGGAACACCACTTGTTACAAGTCCCCATTCGGATTTAACCCCATTTATGCACACTCTCTGCTTCCTATTGGTGAGCCATGACTCGATCCATGACAGCACTTTTCCCCAATGCCATGAGCTGCCACTTTCTTTAACAGTCTCTGGTGCGGTACTCTATCAAAAGCCTTACTAAAGTCTAAATAAACAATATCGAATTCTTTATCGTGATCAACAGCCTCAAAAGCTTTACTGAAGAAGGTTAATAAATTAGATAGGCAGGAACGGCCCTCGTGAATCCATGCTGGGTATCATTAATCAAATTATGGTTATCTAGATGGCTTCTAATAATATCAGCTATAATTGACTCTAGTAATTTGCCTACAATTGAGGTCAGGCTTATTGGGCGGTAGTTTGACGGTAGTGACTTGTCCCCTGCTTTAAAAATAGGAATTACATTAGCCATCTTCCACATATCAGACACTACACCTGTTTGAAGAGATAAATTAAAAATGTTAGATATTGGTTCACAGAGTTCCATTTGCATTCCTTAAGAACCCTTGCAAAAGCTCATCAGGACCCGGCGATTTATTTTGTTTCAGTCGGTCCAGCTGTTTCATAATCATTTCGCTAGTGACTGTGATATTACATAATTTATCTTCTTCTGGGCCTCTGTAAAAATTAATTACTGGGATATTATTAATGTCTTCCTGTGTGAAAACCGAGAGAAAATAATTATTAAAAATAGAGCACATATCATTCTCCTTGTCAGTAAGATGCCCAAAGTTATTTTTAAGGGGACCTATCTTATCCCTAACTTTTGTTCTATAAACCTGGAAAAACTTTTTGGGTTAGTTTTTGAATCCCTAGCAACTTTAATTTCATAGTCCCGTTTAGCTTTTCTTATTCCCTTTTAACGTCCCTCTTAATGTCAGTATACTGATTTATAAGATGACCCTCACCTCTTTTTATGCGCCTATAAATTCCTTTCTTCTGCCCTAAAAGATATTTGAGCCTATTATTCATCCATTTTGGGTCATTTCTACTTGATCTAATTTCTTTATATGGGATAAATGTTCTTTGGGCAGCCTGTATAGTGTTAAGAAAACTGTCATATTGATACCTCTCTTCTTCACCCCAGTCCACAGTTGATAAGTGTTCTCTAAGTCCATTATAATCTGCTAAGCGAAAATCTGGGACCATTACTGAATTATCCCTACTATCATACATCCATTCAATGCTAAAGGTAATTGACTTGTGGTCGCTTGAGCCGAGTTCCTCTGTAATTTCTAAATTATTAACAAGGGTTTCCTTGCTTGCCAGAACCAAGTCAAGTAGGTTATTTCCCCTTGTAGGTTCTGTTACAAACTGCTTCAAAAAGCAATCCTGAACTACTTCTAAAAAGTCGTTAGATTCTAAATTCCCTGTCATGAAATTCCAATCAATCTGACTAAAGTTAAAGTCCCTAGAATTACTACGTTATCGTGTCTTGTGGCCTTAACAATTTCCTCCCAAAGTAGTCTCCCTTGTTCCCTATCTAAGTTTGGAGGACGGTAAATCACGCCTAAAATCAATTTTTCACACCCCTCTGAAAATTCTATCCAGACAGACTCTGTATGTGTTAATTCAGACTTTATACCCGTTTTTATGCAACAATTTAAATGATCACGGACATAGAGTGCCACCCCACCCCTTTCCCGATACTTCTGTCTACTTGGAACAATTTAAAACCCTGAATGTGACATTCGGCAGGCAAGTCCCGATTTTTCATATTAAACCATGTCTCAGTTATTGCAAAAACATCAATATTACCCGTACTTGCAACTAATCTCAACTCGTCCATCTTATTCCTAGCACTACGACTATTGGTGTAATATATATTTAGAGACCCTCCTTTCTCTTTACCCTTCCTGCTCATCTCTGTTATTCCACTATACCTATTACTGTCCTTGTCATCTAGTGTCACTAGCTTTCCACTATCCACCTTATTCTGCCTATTACTAGTTCTCCTACAACTTATAATATTACTACACTGGGACTTCTCTGTTTCCCCCCCAAAACCCATACCACTAACTATTTCTAGTTTAAAGCCCTAACAGCTCCCTCCACTGCAGTTGCCAGTGTCCCCACCCCAGACCTGGATAAGTGAACCCCATCCCTGGCATACATGTCATTTCTGCCATAGAAGAGGTCCCAGTTATCAATGAATGTTACTGAATTTTCCTTACAGTATTTGTCCAGCCAGCAATTGACACCAATTGCCCTGGACAGCCATTCATTTCCAACTCCTCTCCTTGGCAAAATACCACATATGACAGGGTTCCCACCCTTTTTCCTAATTATGTCTATTGCTGACCTAAACCTGCTAGTCAGGTCCTCACTCCTACGTCTGCCAACATCGTTGCCTCCAGCACTGAGACAGATAATAGGATTGCTCCCATTACCTCTCATGATGTCGTCCAGACGGCTAACAATATCCTCCATCCCAGCCCCAGGAAAGCAAACCCTCTGTCTCCTACTCCTATCAATCAAACAGAAAGCCCTATCCATGTACCTAACCTGACTGTCCCCAACAACAACAATGTTTTTACCTTCCTTTGTGTCTTTCGTCGTGACGCTCCCAGAAGTCGACTCACATTCATCGGGTAGCACGGAGAATGGGTTCGATGTTTCCACAACATTCTCCTGGGTCTTCGTTGTTTCTACCTCTCCACCCGTCCTCTTGAGCCTTAACTTTGTCCCATGCGTTTTAGCCACTGTCCAGGTTCCTTTCCTGGCTTGAGGATTCTCAACAGGAGGATTACTACGAATCCTCTTGTTTTCCTCAGTCAGTCGCTGTATCTCAAGCTTAGCTACCCTCAGTTCTTCCTTCAGCTGCTGGTAGAGTAGCTCAAGAGAGGCCTTTTAATTACATTTTTTTTATTTTAAAAATTCCCAAATATTATACGTATTTTTTTTTTTGCATTATTTTATTTTTAATATTCCTTTTTTTTTAATTTTTTAAAGGGGTTAAGTAGACAGAAGTATGGGGAAAAGGGGGGGGTGGAATTTAGGGGGTGATTTTTAAATTGTTGAAAAAACGGGAAAAGTCGAATTAACACATACAGAGTCTGTCTGAAAATTAGGGGGTGTAAAAATTTTTTTTTTGGGCGTATTTACCGTCCCCAAAAAACTTAGATGGGGAAAAAAGGGAGACTTTTTTGGGGAAATTGTTAAGGCCACAAGACACGATAACGAAAAAAATTCGGGGGGATTTTAATTTTAGCCGATTGATTGGAATTTTCATGACGGGAATTTAGAATTTTAACGATTTTTAGAAGTATTTGGGGGATTGTTTTTAAAGGTTTAAAAAACCCCTTAAAGGGGGGAAAAACCCCTTTTGGTTTTGGGTTGGGGCAAGGAAACCCTTGTTAATAATTTAGAAAAAGAGGAACCCCGGTCAAGGCAAGTCAATTACCTTTAGCATTGAATGGATGGGATAGTAGGGATAATTCAGTAATGGCCCATTTTTCGCTTGCAGATTATAATGGACTTGAAAACCTTATCAACTGTAATTGGGGTGAAAAGAATAAAAATTGACAGTTTTTTTAAACCCCCATACAGGCTGCCCAAAGAACATTTATCCCATATAAAGAAATTAGATCAAGTAGAAATGACCCAAAATGGATGAATAATAGGCCAAATATTTTTAGGGCAAAAAAGGAATTTTTTTTAAAAAAGAGGGGGGGGTCATCTTATAAATCAGTATACTGACATTAAGAGGGACGTTGGGGAATAAGAAAAGCAAACGGGACTAAAATTAAAGTTGCAAAATTAAAAACAAACCCCAAAAAAATTTTTTCCGGTTTTTAAACGTGGGGAAAGATAGGCCTTAAAAAAAAATTTTGGGGATCTTACTGACAAGGAGAAATATTCTCTTTTTAATAATTATTTTTCTGGGTTTTTCACACAGGAAGACATTAATAATATCCCAGAAATTTAAATTTTTTACAGAGGCCCAGAAGAAGATAAATTATGTAATATCACAGTCACTAGCGAAATGATTTAAACAGCTGACCGACTGAAACAAAATAAATCCCCGGGGGCCCATGAGCTTTTTGCAAGGGTTCTTAAGGTGCAAAAGGAACCCTGTAACCAATATCTAACTTTTTTAATTTATCTCTTAAAACAGGTGTGCTATATGTGGAAGATGGCTAATGAAATTTCCCCTTTTTTTAAAGCAGGGGACAAGTCACTCCCGTCAAACTACCGCCCAAAAACCCCCGACCTCAATTGTAGGCAAATTACTAGAGTCAATTATAGCTGATATTATTAGAACCCAAAACTAGATAACCATAATTTGATTAAGATACCCAGCATGGTTTCCCGGGGGGGCCTTTCCCCGCCTTCTTTATTAACCTTCTTCAAAAAGTTTTTTAGGCTGTTGATCACGATAAAGAATTCGATATTGTTTATTTAGACTTTATAAGGCTTTTGATAGAGTACCGCACCAGAGACTGTTAAAAAAGGGGTCGGCATTGGGGGAAAAGGGGCTGTCATGGATCGAGTCATGGCTCACCAATAGGAAGCGGGTGTGCATAAAGGGGGTTAAAACCCGAATGGGGACTTGAACAAGTGGTTTCCAAGGTTTTGTCTTAGGCCCATTGTTATTTATATATATCAATGCCTTGATGGGGGAATTACTAGTGATAGGGGGAAATTCCCAAGGATAGGTAGGAAAATTTTGATTCAAACA